>JABMCL010000190.1:152500-155000 GCA_018857735.1 Alviniconcha marisindica | reverse complement strand
GCTGTACATCTTAACACAAAAACTACATTAACATACATTTCAGCAAACAAAACCTTAATTATTGTAGCTTAAATTACAATTATCGCCTATCGAACAGTACACACACACCAACACAACACCACACACACAACACACACACACACACACCCACACACACACACACACACACACACACACACACACACACACACACACACACACACACACACACACACACACACACACACACACACACACACACACACACACACACACACATGACACATGCCACACAGTCTCGCTCGTCCACTCATACAACAATTAACAAAATATTAACTTAATGATCTCAAACAACAACAACAACAATTTGAATCTGTCTTTTCACCCACCCAACCCGTGCCTCCTTCCTCTTGCCTAGATCTCTCATGCTCCCTCCCCCCCCTCCACCCCCCCCCCCCGCCCCGCCCCTTCCCTTTCTCCCTATCTATATGCATCCATCTACATTCAAATGCCACACACAGACACACATTTCTTCAGATTGTACAGGCCTGCCTGGGCAAACAAGAAGATTTTTAGCTGCGATTTGAATTGAGACAGTGTTGGTACATTTCTTAGAAAGTACGTAAGTAAACATGTACGTAAGTAAACATGTACGTAAGTAAACATGGTGCTTCAGTAACGTCCACAGAAACCCCAAGGCTCATTAGGGACGGAGACGTACTGCGCCGTTTGCCGAAGCGACTCAAAATTTCTCATCGGAAAGTTCCCATTGGAAACAACGATACTTAGAGACTACACAACATTTTCATTTATAGCTAGATCGATCATCAAAGGGAATCCCGAGACAAGCCTGTTCGTCACAAACCCTAAGTGATGATTGATGCTTCAATTCGTAATGATCTGAGAGTAGATCCAGTCGTTTCATTCATTCATTCGTGTGGGTCTATAAATAGAATTTGATTTACTGAAACAGACTTGTGAGCCGGTTTGGCCTAGCGGTAAGGCGTTAGGCTGGTGGTAATTAAGCGGAAGGACCTCGGTTCGATACCGTTTCGGCTCTCCTTTCTCTTCAAAAAGGTTGTTAATACAGGCAGTAGAGATAAACGGTACAAAGTACAGCCTTCCTAAGCTTTGCTTGTCTGCTTAATAAGTTTTCCGTATGCATAATTACTTCCAAGAAAGTCTACCAAAATATCAGGTGCGGAAATGATTGAAAATTATTTTTTTGTTAATAAATCTTTTGCTGTGCACCATTTCTGAAGCGATCGAACCACCATACATCTACCGGATGTTTTTGTTTTGACGGAAGCTGACTGACAATGGATGAACGCGACATTTCATCAGTGCCAACCACATCTGGCGAGTAGTTGCTGGTAAGTTTTCAAATCAATGTGTTGTAGAAATGGATATGAAATGTACTGCTTGTGGTGCTAATGAGGAAAAATCGTAAAAAAGTAAGCCGTCGCGCCGCGCTTGTGTCGATTGTCAGCTGGGGAAAAAATGCCACGTGCGCTCAGCGTGATTCGTTGCAGTGTTCAAGGCCCGGAGTTACGTTCAGTTTTTGCTTAGATCTAGATGACGTGATGAACATAAATTCTCAGTGCATGTATGCGTTTCACTTATCAGATTTTTATTTTTATTTTTTGTTTTTAGTATAAATGCTGTCACGCAGGTCCATATTTTGTACTTACTTACCATATTTTGTATAAATTGTATTGTCTGGGATGCGTTTGTATGGTGAGCGAGTTCTGCCAAAAGCGACAAAGTTTGCTTTCGAGCAGCGTAGCTTTGTATGAATATGATGCTTGAAATGACTGTTAAACTCAGAAATAACTTTCAAAAGTCACCGATTAAGCTAAACCTGAGCCGTAAATGTATACTTTCTCAGAATGGTGGCACCGAAGAGGTTAGCTGTTACAGTTTAGCGCATGAAGAATAGCTTCCTTGCTCTCTCTCTCTCTCTCTCTCTCTCTCTCCCCCCCCCCTCTCTGTACGCGTAGGAACGTGATCAGCGGCACCACTTTAACTTTGAATTTCACTTTTGTCTTCTTGACTGGTAATATTAGGGTAAAAAAACAGCTCCAGTGCAAAGTACCTCCTTTCTAAGTGTTCTGAACTTTTGGGGGTTCTTTAAACATTGTGTGATCATAACAAACAAAGTCTACCAAAATATGACTTGCGGAACTTTGTTAAATAACAACTTTAACACAGTAGCAGTGCGCAAAATGCCGAAATATACTAAATTTTACAATTACCCAGGTTTCTTTCTCAAATGCCAAGTACGTACATGAGAAACGTTTTGACACTGGATTCAAAGCATATGTAACATCACGAATGCCCAAAACTTCGCAGAATTGTATTTTAAAGGAGACAAGACCCCCCCCCCCCCCCCCCCCCCCCCAAAAAAAAAAAAGTTAAAAAAAAGTAAATGAACGCTGACTTCGTTGAGACAAGCCATTTACAATTCCTCATCTGAGGAGTTGCCGTCTTCAAGGCACTGCATTTTGTTGACTGTATTCAT
>JABMCL010000190.1:130000-132500 GCA_018857735.1 Alviniconcha marisindica | reverse complement strand
TAAAACAAAACTGTGACAATCAAAAGAGTATTACGCAGGTGCCTACGACTAACAAGTACCCCATTTATTGACAAGTACCCCATTTATCCAATCAAGAGGTAAGCTATTACAGCTAAGCAATATGTATGACATGCGCGTGATCGTCATAATAATGTCACATATACTGATGCATATTGATCTATGCTAATTGTTTACATGGGGTGTTTATTAAATGTAAACTTTAACTTTGTTCGAGCTCTTGTCATAAACAGATACAACCTCGGCCGGTGGATGAATTGGGCGAAAAACGGATCCGCCTCTGGAGGTATCATTGACGGTACCAGCTTATGAACTATTCCCCCCCCCCCTCCACTCCCCCCCCTCCATCCCCCCCCTCTCCATTCACCCCCCCCCACCCTCCAACCGCTGTTTCAGTGCATGTTTATTATGTCGGTTGCCTTTGCGAACGTTCTTCCTGCATCTGAATCCAAACAGAATCCTGGAGGTTGAATGATTCGCGATGCTTAACGCTCACAAAAAGTATACGCTACTAATAATAAGGGGAGGGGTGGTGGGAAGAGGGAGAGGAGGAGGGTGGTGGTGGTGGTAAGAGAGTGAGACGGAAATAACTGTACGCATTTCTATTAAGAGTAGCTTCTTTCTTGAGCCGACGTGTCAAAGAAAAATGTTCATTTTTATGCAGATGTGTAGTTGTGAATAATACATATAGATTTGATTTGATTTGATACAAAGCATCCCCAAACGTTCATCCATGAGTAATACATATTGATTTGATTTGATGCAAAACATCGACGAACGTTCATCCAGTCACGTGGCTAGCCAAACTCCAAGCACTGGTTTAATAACGATCGACATCCTTCCTCCAGGAAGAAAGGTGCCAGATGCAGAAAGGCGCTTGGAATTTGAATACCAGCAAGAGGTTGACTGTTACCGGGGTAATAGTGCCACACGTCGTTGCCAAGTGAAGTCACAGGCCGCAGAAAAATGCCGCGGTGGCAACAACTCTGTTCACAGGTTTTCTGACATAAGACGTCGAATAAAGAATTGCCTTGAACCAATGGGCCGAATGAGTCTTCCGGTTTTATGAGCGATACATCCGTGAAAATAGTTGAGCGAGAAAACGTGAAACAACTCAGTACAACACCGCTAAACTCACTCAGCCTAGTAGATAGTTAAAGTATCCTAGTTCTACAACTCATTTCTTTACCGTTTAACTGTTGTTTCATTTGTTGTTTTTCTAGCTTGAAAAAGGGGATTAGCCCGAAAATTCGCATGATGTGTTTTGTCCTAATAAACAGCGCTAGAAATACGTAACACAAGTACAACAACAAAGACCTGAGTCGCCTGCGGTAACTTTCAGCTGGCATGTGTGTAAATAAATACAAGGCACATAAACTCCACCAGAATGCGTGTAAATACAAGGTACATAAACTCCACCAGAGGTGATGATGATGTGGGGCTTCATGTCCTCGGATGTCGATCCACCAGAGGTACAACTCTGGTGGAGTTTATGCACCTTGTATTTACATACATGCCAGGTGTGCCAGGTGAAGTTACCGTGGGGACTCAGGTTTTTTTTTGTTTGTGTACGTTTTCGAGGCTGATTAACTCCCTTTTTGTGCTGATTTGCACGACCTCTGGGCCTCGCTCTGTTTCAGATTTGTTATTAATGACACGGTTTTTTTTTAACCTTTTTGTGTTGGATCTACTCAAACCGGGCCAAACAGGGCAGCGCCCTTGCAGCGAGACAGGCGCGTAAAAACGTTGATTGTAGGAAATTGTGTGGACAACTCTGAAAGTTCGTTGAAAAAAAAACAACAAAAAGGGGGGAATTTTAAATCCCAAAGTCTATGTTTTGCTACCGAAAGGGTGACCTACAACACAACACCACACACCACAAACACACACAAAAAACCTCTCTCTCTCTCCTCTCTCCTCTCTTCCGCTCTCTCTTTTCCCCTTCCCTTTTCTCTCTCCTCCCCCCCCCCCCCCCCCACGACCCGGGCGGCCCACGAACAAGGCAACACACAACACACAAAAACCACAAACCACACGCAGACGCAAGGGGCACGCAGACGGCAGAAAACACCGCACGCAACCCCACCCCGCCGACCCCACCAGCCCAAAACCCCCCCCCCCCCGTTGTTTGGTGTGGTGTTGGTGGGGGTGGGTGGGTGGGGGGGTTTTTGGTTTGTTGGTGGGGGGTTTTGTGTTGGGGGGTTTGTCTCCCCTCGCCTGTGGCTTCAAAGACTCCGTTTTCGCCTGCGGTCTGCTGGCTCTTTCCCGTTTG
This sequence comes from Alviniconcha marisindica, assembly GCA_018857735.1. Taxonomy (NCBI): domain Eukaryota; kingdom Metazoa; phylum Mollusca; class Gastropoda; family Provannidae; genus Alviniconcha; species Alviniconcha marisindica. The sequence continues at coordinate 130,210 of JABMCL010000190.1, read as the reverse complement.
TTTGTTTTGTGTTCGGGTGTGTGTTGTGTGGTGTGGGGTTGTGTGTGTGTGTTGTGCGTTGCGTGTGCGTGCGTGCGGCGTGCGTGCGTCCCGTGCGTGCGTGCGTGCTGCGTGGGGCCCGTGCGTGCGTGCGTGTGGTGTGTGGTGGTGGTGTTTTGGGTTGCCCCCTTTTGTTTTTGTGGGGTGTGTGTGTGTGGGGTGGGGTGTGTG
>JABMCL010000190.1:120000-127500 GCA_018857735.1 Alviniconcha marisindica | reverse complement strand
TGTGTGTGTGTGCAGCATAACTTGAGGGATGGAGGTCAACGTCATTTGAAAGGGAACGGGATGGGTGGTGGTGGTGGTGGGGAGGGTATAGTCAATTTTGTTTTGGGAGTGGAGAGGGCGGGAGGGGGAACTGTCGGTCACGTAGTTTCACTGGACAATGTTGTCTGTCAAAAGTGACTCCAGAGGTCTTGGATGAAGGTCAGCATGGTTTAATTCAAGGAAGTTGACATCGTCGGTCACTGTGGTCTCAGGTGGTGACGATGCCGGTCAAAGTAATTTCAGGAGGTGTTGATGTCGGTATATGCAGATTAAGGAAAAGGTGAGAGCGAGTCAGCATGGTTCCAAGGGCTCTTGTCTTTCAACGTAGTTTCAGGTGATGTGGATATCCGTCATCGTAATTTAGGGGAAGTGGTGGGCGCGAGTCAACGTGGTTTCGAGGGGTCTTGTCTTTCAACATGGTTTCAGGTGATGTTGACATCCGTCAACGTAATGTTGAGGAAGGGGTAGGGCCGAGTCAACATGTTTTAAAGTGGTGGTGTTGATCAGTGTGGTTTTAGGCGGTGTTGATGTGGCTAAGAGTGTTTTTGGAGAGGAGGGTTGCTGCCAGTCTACATGACTTCAAGGGGTCTTAACGGTCACGTACGTGCGTGGTTTCAGGTGGTGTTGATGTGGTTCAAGGTGTTTTTGGAGAGGAGGGTTGCTGCCAGACAACATGACTTCAAGGGGTCTTAACGGTCACGTACGTGCGTGGTTTCAGGTGGTGTTGATGTGGTTCAAGGTGTTTTTGGAGAGGAGGGTTGCTGCCAGACAACATGACTTCAAGGGGTCTTAACGGTCACGTACGTGCGTGGTTTCAGGTGGTGTTGATGTGGTCAACGTGTTTTTGGAGAGGAGGGTTGCTGCCAGCAACATGACTTCAACGGGTCTTAACGGTCACGTACGTGCGTGGTTTCAGGTGGTGTTGATGTGGTTCAGGGCTTTTTTTGGTAGATTCATTAGCCTGCGTAATGACACATGCATCTTTTTTTCTTAAGGAGTCTTTTTTCACCATTTAACTTTAAGTGTCGTTTATAGCGTGGCACAGGACATGCTTTCAGGGGTCTTTTTTGGTAGATTCATTAGCACTGGTAATGAAAACCACATAGCTCATTTTTTTTATCGTTTTTCACCATTTAACTATTAAGTGTCGTTTATAGCGTGGCACAGGACATGCTTTCAGGGGTCTTTTTTGGTAGATTCATTAGCACTGGTAATGAAAACCACATAGCTCATTTTTTTAAATCGTTTTTCACCATTTAACTATTAAGTGTCGTTTATAACGTGGCACAGGACATGCTTTCAGGGGTCTTTTTTGGTAGATTCATTAGCACTGGTAATGAAAACCACATAGCTCATTTTTTTTATCGTTTTTCACCATTTAACTATTAAGTGTCGTTTATAACGTGGCACAGGGGATTACCCCGAAAAATTAGCAGGTTGTGAGTTTGTGTCCTAATAAATAAGCGTTCTTTTGAAGCTTTTTACGTGTTTGGGTCGTGGTTTAACGATGTCCAGCGAGTCCAGCGAGTCCTAGTCTTCCAACAGAGTCCACGGCTGCTGTTTTAGCTGCTGTTTTCAGCGTGCAGTACGTGTCTGCCGGCACAGCTCTAAATCAGTAATGCCATCATGCATGTTTGGCCTAGCGGTAAGGCGTTAGGCTGGTAAGCGGAAGGACCTCGGTTCGATACCGTTTCGGCTCTCCTTCTCTTCAAAAAGGTTGTGGTTTGTGGACACTGTCTTGTGACTTTGTCCATCACTTCCTACTGAAACATTAAAATGGCTCTCATCGCTGCCCGTCTTAATGCGAAGTCATTCTGGTGGTGACAGTGGGAGCGATAGGTATATAATCTCCCTCCCCCCCCACCTCCATACTCCCCCCTCCCTTCTCCCCGTCCCTAATAAGCCGTACGGTTTCTGTGGACGTTAAGCACCATGTTTACTTACTTACCCACACACGACCTGTCTAGGTCAGAGACGAGTGTGGAAGTGAGAATTAAGCTATAACCAAGAGTTATGAAAGCATATATATATATATATATATATATATATATATATATATATTATATATATTATTATATATATATATATAAATAACACGTCCATTCCTGTGCGTGACTCCTTAATCGTACGGACCCCAACCCACACCCCCTAACCCCTACCCCCTACCTCTAACCAGGAACCGCACCATTTCCGCGCTTCAAGCCTTTTCAAGACTCATCACTATCCTGGGGGGTGGGGGTGGGGGTGGGGGGTGGGGTGGGGGGAAGATCCACTCCGGCCAGGGACCCATTACTGCAACCATCAATTGCCATTGCCTGTAAGACCACCATTCCATTTATTGTCTGTCCGGCAACCAGAGATAGCGGACAGGCCAATAAAGATAACGGACAGGCAAGTAAGGATAACGGACAAGCAAGAAAAGATAACGGACAGGCTAGTAAAGATAACGGATAAGCAAGCGAAGATAACGGACAAGCAAGCGAAGATAACGGACAAGGGAAGTAAAGATAACGGACAGGCAAGTAAAGATAACGGACAGGCAAGTAAAGATAACGGACAGGCAAGTAAAGATAACGGACAGGCAAGTAAAGATAACGGACAGGCAAGTAAAGATAACGGACAGGCAAGTAAAGATAACGGACAGGCAAGTAAAGATAGAGGCGGACGCACAGGGAGACGACGACGCGTGACTGAAACCGAAAGAGATTTTGCAGCGATATGTTTCACACACGCGCACACGCATGCACGCACGCACGCACGCACGCACGCACGCACGCACGCACGCACGCACGCACGCACACAACATACACGCACGCACGCACACACACGTACATACACGCTCAGAGAGAGAGAGAGAGAGAGAACTACCGGTGCAGTGCAGTGCAGTGCAGTGCAGTGCAGTGTAGTGTAGTGTAGTGTGTGTGTGTGTGGGGGGGGGGGGGGGGGGGGGGGGCGTGCGTGCGTGCGTGCCTTCGTGTGTTAACCCTCAGGCAAAGGGGAGAGAAGCCGTGAAGGCCGGCAAGCCATATCCCAGAGTGATGGGAAGTTATAGAGGGGCTGAAAGCGAAGCCAGTGCCAAACGTCTCCAGACAAGCCCTGCTTTAATTAACCCTTTTCTACCGTGTCCTATAGTAGATGTAAGTGTGAAAAGCCCCGTGTACTCACTCACCCCATCCCCTCTCCCCCCCCCCTTCTCCCCCCACACACACATACATGCACGCACGCACGCACCACACAAGCAATACACACACACACACACACACACACACACACACACACACACACACACACACACACACACACACACACACACACACACACACACACACACACACACACACACACACACACACACACACACACACACACACACACACGCACGCACGCACGCACGCACGCACGCACGCACGCACGCACACGCGCACAATTCGTTCAACCATGGCCAAACGTGGCAGTGTTGATGCATGCATCGTCAATACACAGTACATGAAGAGGTTGCGAGTGTCCGCTTCATTTAACATCTTTTCTGTTCCACAATTGTTTGAAAAATACAATGAAAATACACGTCTCTCTGTCTCTGTCTGTCTGTCTCTGTCTGTGTCTGTCTGTCTCTGTCTGTCTGTGTGTCTGTCAGTCTGTCTGTCTGTGTGTCTGTCTGTGTGTCTGTCTGTGTGTCTGTCTGTCTGTCTGTCTCTCTCTCTCTCTCTCTCTCTCTCTCTCTCTCTCTCTCTCTCTCTCTCTCTCTCTCTCTCTCTCTCTCTCTCTCTCTCCAATAATACCGTCCGGACCTGCAGCCTTACCATTTTTTAACCTTTGAATGGCTAGTAAAACCTCTTCTCGTGTAATCGGTCTGTCATAATAGACATCACTTTCACAATTTTCGAAATCATCATCAAAATCTTCATCCCGGTTATCTTGTTCAAGCACCTTTTGATAGTGGTTAAACCACTCCTGTTCTGAAATACTGTTATGAGGCTGACACTTGTTCTTCGAAATTTTACGCATATTCGGCCAGAAAGCCTGCTGGTCCGATACTGACGGCATAAGATTGTTCAACACATTTTCATTGAACTTCTTTCTCTTTTGTTGCAACAGTTTTTTTAAGTTTTTTTATACTCTCTTCTAGCACAACAATAATTCACACTTTCTGCACGATTTAATGATTTACGAAATTGACGTAATAGCTTTCTAACGTTTTTTTCTTCTTCTAGCAGCCCTACATTCTTCATCGTACCATTCATCCATCCTATCCTCTTTGGTTTGTTATAGTATTAACATATGTTTTCCTTTTCATGTACTCGGCATTCTGTTTTAAACAATCATTGAAGGATTTTAGTGCCTCATTAATATCCACATCAATCAGACTCGCGGCGAGACGCAGTTGTTCTTTGGATTTATCAGAATGCACAGATTCAGTAAACTGCTGAGTACAGTCAGCTTTCCATGCAAACTTTGAAGCATATTCATTTTTATCTGCTTGTGCTGCAGGTTCTATCGTTTCTTCAACGTTTGTATGCAATTCCAACCGTAAATGGTCTGACTCGATTCTTTCCATAGCACAAAGCCGACAGTCACGCTGAATAAGAGCGAAAAGATCTTCGGAAACCACAAAATAAAACATTTACGCTATTTCCACAGTTAGATATGAATGTATAACGACCCTGTAAGGTCGCCATTACAAACTCCATTCAAAATATTCAATCCAAAAGCGGTACACGTGTTCAGTAACTTTTTTTCTCGTATGAATTCAATACGGAATCCTCCGAACATCTCGTTGGTGTTTCCTGAACAGCACGTGCAAAGACATCATTTTCATTTTGACTTATAGGAAACTCGTTGGCTGTTCTACTATTCAAATCGCCACACAAGAGTAAATAAACATCATCCAAAGATAACATTACATCAGCCAAACTTTCTTCAAGTAAAGAAATTCCATCGTCTATATCAAACGCCGAATAGTAAGGAGAATTTTCATGATAATTATTGTAATATTCTCCTCTACATAACGTTTCGCTTCGGCTTTGTTCATTTGCAACATTCCAACGTCAGCAAATTGAATACTGTGTGTGCATTGCATTATAAGGTTTATTGTGCTTACACCCCTTCAAATGGGGTTATGGCCTTATTGAATAAAATTTCCGTATTTCCGTATTTCTCTCTCTCTCTCTCTCTCTCTCTCTCTCTCTCTCTCTCTCTCTCTCTCTCTCTCTCTCTCTCTCTCTCTCTCTCTCTCCTCTCTCTCTCTCTCTCTGTGTGACAGGTTTATGACTGAACCCAAACTACAATCCTTGCAAAATAAAATTTTCTGTCTCTCTCTGTCTCTGTCTGTCTGTCTGTCTGTTTGTCTCTGTCTGTCTGTCTGTCTGTCTGTCTGTCTGTCTCTCTCTGTCTCTCTCTGTCTCTCTCTCTCTCTTCTCTCTCTCTCTCTCTCCTCTCTCTCTCTCTCTCTCTCTCTCTCTCTCTCTCTCTCTCTCTCTCTCTCTCTCTCTCTCTCTGCCCTTGTATTTGCATGAGGCGTCCATGGTTGATGTCCTTGTCTTTATTTTTTATCTGAAACTTATTTGTGTTCGTGTTTTATGGCTTTTAATCGTGATATCTTTTAGGCGCTAGATCGTAAGTTGCATTGGACCAATGCAGCTTTGTAAGGCGCTTTAGATATGTCATGTATTATTAGTATACAGAACTTTAATTGAGATCTATTGAATGTCCTCCTGCCCCCTAGACTTTTCATTTGACCTTCACAATAGATTCGGGAGTTAAATATGTGTCTGTCTGTCTGTACGCCTACCTATCTTTCAAGATGGATAAAAAAAAAAAATTAAAGTAAGAAGAAGAAAAGGTATTGTGTGTTTACCTACGTTTGTCTCTGTCTGTCTGTTTGTCTCTCTGTCTCTCTGTCTGTATGTCTACATATCTTTCAAGATCAATAACAATTAAAAAGTAGAAAAAAGGTATTGTGTGTCTACCTACGTTTCTCTGTCTCTGTCTGTCTATCTGTCTGTCTCTGTCTCTGTCTGTCTGTCTCTGTCTGTCTGCCTGCCTGTATCTGTCTCTCTCTGTTTCTGTCTGTCTCTGTCTCTGTCTCTCTCTGTCTCTCTCTCTGTCTCTCTCCTCTCTCTGTGTCTGTGTCTCTGTGTCTCTGTGTCTCTGCTCTGTCTGTCTGTCTGTCTGTCTGTCTGTCTGTCTGTCTGTCCTCTCTCTGCCTCTGTCTCGTCTCTGTCTGTCTCTCTCTCTCTCTCTCTCTCTCTCTCTCTCTCTCTCTCTCTCTCTCTCTCTCTCTCTCTCTCTCTCTCTCTCTCTCTCTCTCTCTCTCTCTCGCTCTCTGTGTCTGTTATAGATCTTTCTTCCTTTCTTTGTTCCTTTCCTTTCCTTCTTTCTCCGTTCTTCGCTTTTCTTCCGTCTGTCTTTGGCTCTTCCTGAACTGTGTTGTGCCGCAGTGACAGATTCCCCCACCGGGAAATCTGGGTCGCTTTTGCCAAGGAATGCCAGCTGCGACACTCATTTTATTTAAGACGGCTTAAGCTGTCCCACGGGAAATTCAGGACACTTTCTCCGGACGAACGGGGCTACGGCAAAGCCGCGTTTAATGAAACTTTCCCTGTTTCAGTGAAACCAGCGTATTAAGTAAGTAACTCACAACCTTAAGCGAACGTTCCACATCACATTGCCTGGACAAACTTTCCCTGTTTCAGTGAAACCAGCGTATCAAGTAAGTAACTCACAACCCTAAGCGAACGTTCCACATCATATTGCCTGGACAAACTTTCCCTGTTTCAGTGAAACCAGCGTATTAAGTAAGTAACTCACAACCTTAAGCGAACGTTCCACATCATATTGCCTGGACAAACTTTCCCTTTTTCAGTGAAACCAGCGTATTAAGTAAGTAACTCACAACCTTAAGCGAACGTTCCACATCATATTGCCTGGACAAACTTTCCCTTTTTCAGTGAAACCAGCGTATTAAGTAAGTAACTCACAACCTTAAGCGAACGTTCCACATCATATTGCCTGGACAAACTTTCCCTTTTTCAGTGAAACCAGCGTATTAAGTAAGTAACTCACAACCTTAAGCGAACGTTCCACATCATATTGCCTGGACAAACTTTCCCTGTTTCAGTGAAACCAGCGTATTAAGTAAGTAACTCACAACCTTAAGCGAACGTTCCACATCATATTGCCTGGACAAACTTTCCCTGTTTCAGTGATTCCAGCGTATTAAGTAAGTAACTCACAACCTTAAGCGAACGTTCCACATCATATTGCCTGGACAAACTTTCCCTGTTTCAATGACGCGCCAGAACGGAATAGCAGCCACGTCAGATCAGAACACCTGTCATGTGAAATCATAACGGCAGTCACGTCAGATCAGAACAACAATCACGTCAGATCAGAACAGCAGTCACGTCAGATCAGAAAAGCAGTCATGTCAGATCAGAACACCGATCACGTCTAATCTGAATA
>JABMCL010000190.1:97500-110000 GCA_018857735.1 Alviniconcha marisindica | reverse complement strand
TTTGTTGTGTGTGTGTGTGGGTGGGGGGGTGTGGGTGTGTGTGTGTTGGTGTGTGTGTGTGGGGTTTTGTTGTGTGTGGTTGTGGTGTGTGTGGTGTGTGTGTGTGTGTGTGTGTGGTGTGTGTGTGTGTGTGGGTTTTTGTGTGGTGTGTGTTGGTGGTGGTGTGTGTGTGTGGTGTTGTGGGGGGGTGTGTGTGTGTGTGTGTGTTTTTTGGTTTTGGAGTGGGTTTTGGGTGGGGTGGGGTGTGGGGTGGTTGTGTGTGTGTGTTGTGTGTGGTGTGTGGTGTGTGGGGGGGGTTTGGGGGGTTTTTGGGTGGTGGGGGTGGGTGGGGGTGTGTGGGGGGGGTGTGTGTGGTGGGGGGTGTGGGGGTGGGGGGGGGGGGGGGGGGGGGGGGGGGGGGGGGGGGGGGGGGGTGGGTGGGGGGGTGGTGTGGGGGGGGGGGTGGGGGGGGTGGTGGGGGGGGGGGGGGGGGTGGGGGGGGTGGGGTGTGGGGGCGTGGGGTGGGTGGTGGGGTGGCGTGGTGGGGGCGGCGTGCGTGGGGGTGTGTGTGTGTGTGTGGGGGGAAAAAACACAAGGGGTCCATTTAAAAAACAAAATAAAAAGTACCCCAAGATGGAAGGGGGGGATGGTTGGGGGGGGGGGGGGGGAGGGGAGGGGAGGGGAGGACGAAACTTTAAATTCCCCCCCCCCCCCCACCCTGTTTTTTTTTCCCAGTGTCATTGTTGTCGTTATTGTTCTGTCTTCAAATATATATTTTCTGCAATGTGTTAACGTGATATTAATTACCATTTGTCCTGTGTTAGCATAGCTATTATTTGCCTTGTGTTAACATATCTATTATATGCTGTGTGCTTTGTTTCCTATTCTATGTGACTATATACTTTCATATTTCCATAGAACGCAGCATATGTTCTTTGTTTGTTTGTTTGTTTGTTTGTTTTTTATTTGTTTGTTCTGTTGTTTTATTTTGGATATCAGATTTGGGTAAAATGAACACTGGTGTACACAGAAAACTTCAGAAACTAACAAGATGTGTGAACCAGCATGACATACTGATATAAATACACTTTTGAAATATCTCTGCGAGTGCCATTCCTCTCTGTGACCTAGACCATTCTTATTGCGAGGCAGTCCCCAATGCCATTCTTCCATGCGACGTCATTTCTCTTTTACAGGCCTTTCTTCAAGGGGATGTCATTTCTCTATGCGAGGCCTTTCTTCAAAGGGACGTAATTTCTCTATTCCAGGCCTTTCTTCAAGGGGACGTCATTTTTCTGTGCGAGGCCTTTCTTCAAGGGGACGTCATTTTTCTGTGCGAGGCCTTTCTTCAAGGGGACGTCATTTTTCTGTGCGAGGCTTTTCTTCAAGGGGACGTCATTTCCCTATTCGAGGCCTTTGTTCAAGGGGACGTCATTTCCCTATTCCAGGCCTTTCTTCAAGGGGATGTCATTTCTCTATGCGAGGCCTTTCTTCAAGGGGATGTCATATCTCTATGCGAGGCCTTTCTTCAGGGGGACGTCATTTCTCTATTCCAGGCCTTTCTTCAAGGGGACACTACGCCATTTCTCTGTTCGAGGACTTTCTTCAAGGGGACGTCATTTTTCTGTGCGAGGCCTTTCTTCAAGGGGACATCATTTCTCTATTCGAGGCCTTTCTTCAAGGGGAGGTCATTTCCCTGTTCGAGGCCTTTCTTCAAGGGGACGTCATTTCTCTACGCAAGACTAATAAAATTAAATCACACTGACACGCTGTACCACCACAAACTTGACTCAAAAGCACTCAGGCTTAATTTCCACCTTCACAGCTCTCTCTCTCTCTCTCTCTCTCTCTCTCTCTCTCTCTCTCTCTCTCTCTCTCTTCCTCCCCCCTTTCCCTCCCTCCCTCCCCCCTCCCCCCCTTCCCTTCTTTTCCCTCCTTTTTTTCCCCCCCTCTTTCTTCTCCCCCCCCCCTCCTCTTTCCCCCTTTCCCCTCTGTCTTTTGGGGGTTTTTCGCGGACGGGTTGGGCCCTCTTTTCCCCTTCTTTTCCTTTTCCCCCTTTTCTTTTAACTCTTTTCTCCTTATTTTTCATTTCATTTTTTTAAGTTTTTTTTTTCTGAAATTTTGAATTCCCCTGCAGGAAAAAAACAGGTTTGGGAATTATGCTCTCATCCCCGTGATTTGTCCCTGGGGTATTAAAGAGCCCTGCCTTCCACAAACTAATCATCGTCAAGGACCATTATCTCACCCAGCGGATCCCATTCGTACGTGCTCGTTACGGACATCGCCTTCGGTTCTATCAAATGATATATATCGACTTCTGGTTACATGAAGTGATATTCCCTGGGTTGAGATTAACTGACCTGTGGGTGGATGGGTGGGGGGGGGGTGGGGGGGGGGTTTGGTGGTTGGGTTTTTTTTGGGGTGTGTGTGGGGTGGGGTGTGTGTGTGTGTGTTTTGTGTGTGTGTGTGTGTGTGTGGGGTGTTTTTTTTTTTAAAAGAGGGGAGAGAGAGGGGAGAGAGAGAGAGAGAGAGAGAGGGAGAGAGAGAAAAAAGAGAGAGAGAGAGAGAGAGAGAGAGAGAGAGAGAAAGGGGAGAGAGAGAGAGAGGGGAGAGAGAGAGAGAGAGAGAGAGAGAAAAAGAGGGAAAGAGGGATTAAAAAAAAAAGAAAAAAAGGGGAGAAAGAGAAAAGACAAAAGAAAAAAGAGAGACACAGAGAGGTATTGCGTTTTTTCCCTTTTGTGGGGGGTTTGGGCATGTGCGTGTGTGTGGGGTGGGGGTGGGGAGTTGGGGTGGTGTAGGGGTGGGGTGGGAGTGGGGGGGGGGGCTGTTGAGACAAAGAACTGGGCATTCTTTCATCGCTGATCGCTGATAATGACAGCCAAGGAGTGGCTCACTAAAAGTTACATAATAAACACGGATAATCAAGCCTTGTCGCTGGTAATGTATCGTCCGCTCCCGCTGTGGTCATTTTCCGTTTTGTTTTTTCTCCCTCGTACAAATTAATATCTCACACCATTGAGTGCAAAACTCTGTGCCTGACGTAATTTCTGCTCCACGACCTAGGTGGGATGGTCAAACAGAGAGAATGATTAATTACTGAGCCAACGGAAAGATGCAACAATGAAAAGAAAGTGAACATCATCAACAAAAACATTTACAATCAAACACGCAAATAAACACACACACACACACACACACACACACACACACACACACACACACACACACACACACACACACAAACCAAAACATGAAAAATATCTGAATTAAGAAGTCGGTTCGGGTTTCCACCCTCGAGACGACCACGACTCTTGCGACGTCAAATTTGACAAATGTGTGAAACCTTACGACTGAAAGACGATCGACATTGTGACGTACACGGCTGGAAACCCCCGCGCCAGGCAGTATAAGTACACTCTAGGGATATAGCGCTTTTATGGCCACACTGGCACTGTCTGATCGTGTGATCTGATCCTTGCCGGTGTGATTTGTCCGTCGTCGTATATATCCTACTGCATGCACTGAGGCCTGTGCGTATTACAGGCCTTTAAACTCTCAAGCCTAATTAATATAACCGCTTTGTTGTTGTTCGGTTCAAAATCACGAAAGTGTGTTCCACTCAAAGCCGGATATTTCTTAACCGGTATCTTCACCGATTTCTGGAGATATTCATTTCCCTGCCTGAACTGATTTTCCCCATAAGAGCCTTTTTTTTTTTTTTGGCCATAATAGCTGTCGTTGTCAGTAAACGCTTCTTTAAGAACTTGCCTGACGGTGTACCGTGCTCGTTTACTCACTGTGTCCAAAACAGATTGCTTCAAAAGTGGACAATTTGTTCCATCCTAGCAGTGAAAACGGTGTAGCCTGTTCGAGAAGGAAGTAAACGCAGTAGCTTCCCTTCGCTCTTTACCCGGGGAGCGGGGATAGCTCAGTGGTTAGAGCACCGGACTCGTGATCGAAAGGTCCCGGGGTTCGAGTCCCCGCAAGAGTGGCCGGGAAATTTTCTTCTCCATAGTCAACTTTCTGTGCTGATTCATATTTCGGTATTGTTTGTTTGTTTGTTCGTTTTGGTGGTTTTTGTTTGTTTTGTTTTGTACCCCTTATACCCACTTTTTTTTGGTGCTTCTTCGTTGCATTGACAAACACAACTTTTTTCTCTTTTCCCCCCCTTCCTCCTCCTCCTCCTTCTGCTCCCACTTCTTTTTTTCTTTTTTCTCTCTCTCCTCCTTCTCCTCATCCTCCTTTTCTCCTTCTTCATACTCCTCCTCCTACTCCTTCTCCCTGCTCCTCTTTTTTCCCCCTCCTTTCTTTTTCCGCCTCCCCCGTCTCCGTCTCCTCCTTTTTTCCCTTTTTCTCCTTCAGTGGGCGTTAAAAACCAATATCTTTCCTTCTTTCTTCCCCTTCTCCTTCTTCTTCTCCTCATTCCCCATCCTTCTCTTCCTCTTCTTTCTTCTTTTTCCTCAGTCCTCCGTCTTCCTGATATTTAAAAAGTGCTGAGTATCTGAAAGAGTGCCGAATCCCTAATGGATATACACTACACCTCATAGAGTGTTCTAAGGCTCAGTCCTCCGTCTTCCTTATATTTGAAAGTCCTATGTATCTGAGAGGTTGCCGGATATACACTACAGCTCATAGAGTATTCTAAGGCAAACTCAAACAGAATGACTTGTCTCGAAGTCGTTACGGCCAGAAAGTTATTCTCCATCAGCAAGAGAGAGAGAGACAGAGAGACAGAGAGAGATTTGCAACCCTTCGTAAAATAGAGATAAAAAGATGTAGGCCAGTAGGCAAGCACTTTACAACTGTAATCATCACAGTTGTTAAGGATCATTTGCGTCAAACATGTACTTGGCTCATGCCTATTAGGAGAATGTGAAACAGACCTCAGCAACATTTGATATATCGTATTACCAACTGCACACGTACACTGCGGCTACATTAGAACGAAATGCTCCGCTTCAAATAGCCTATCTTGGCTGTTCGACCACGCAGAAAATTAATGTTGGCTTTCAGTTCGTAAACCTTTTGCACGGTTACCCGCAACATCATAGTTTGATGAGAGTTTCCAGTGCGGCAATCTCTCTCTCTGTTTCTCTCTGTCTCTGTCTGTCTGTCTGTCTGTGTCTCTCTCTGTGCTCCCCTTCTCATCCTCTCTCTTTTCATCCTTTTCGCCCTTTCTCCTTCGCTCCCCCCCACCCCTCCCCGACCCCACCCCTTTCTGTTTTATTTTCTCTCTCCCTTCTCTTTTCTTTCCTCCTCCTCGCCCTCTTCCCATCTCTTCTCTTCCTTCCTTCGTCCTCGTTGTCTGCTAGAACAGTTACCTACCTGTCTCTGTCTGTCTCTGTCTGTCCTGTCTTCCTCTTCTCTCTCCTCTCTCTCTCTCTCTCTTTCTCTCTTCTCTCTCTCTCTCTCTCTCTCTCTCTCTCTCTCTCTCTCTCTCTCGCTCTCTCTCTCTCTAACGTTTAGTTCCTGATCCACGACAAAAACAAGTCGACTCAGTGAAGTCGAAATTATCGGTTGATGACAAACAAACCAGGAAGATAATATAAACTTTTCCCATCACAGACAAGGACTGAACTGGCAGGCAAACGATGCCTTGACTATTTCAGAGGCATTGTCAGCAGACAGCAGCAAAATGTGTTTTACTTTTCCTCGTCACGAAAGGAAGTGGGCAATACTGGCGGTGTAAAACTTGCTTGTCAGCGCGTGTGATTTTGATCAAAGCCGGTCCCTCGTTGGGGCCAGTTTTGGCGAAATGCCGTATGTACCAGTATTAGACTAGCTGTTGCCGCCACATTAGTATAAAAATAATACTAGTATTACTAGATGTACTAGTATTAGAGGTGGAGTTTATGTACCTTGTATTTACACCGCATGCCAGGTGAGACTTACCGTAGGTGACTCAGGTCTTTGTTGTTTTACTTGTGTTGCGTACTTCGAGCGCTAATTAACTCCCTTGTGTGTTGATTCTGCACAATTAGTGCAGCCAGCAACGGTTTCTCACTGCAAAGCGCACGCTTACAAAATACAGCAGCTAACACAGTCAAGTTCTTGACAAAACAGCGACAGTGACAAAACCGCTTTCCGTTTTTGCAGCAGGAGCAAAAAGAAACACAAAAAAATGCTATTCCAAGTGAGAACTAGAAGACTCGAGGAATAGTAGTAACTTGGTGTTTTACGCCCAGTCAACCATTGCGGTTACATCAGGGCGAAGAAGAATCGAGGAAGCAAAAAGTACTTGAAACAATACCAATACTGACTTTGCAGCAACATGTCGATTTTGAGGCCACATTGGCAACCCGTTTTTAAGCTACATTGGCAACCAGTTTTGCGGTTGCATTAGCTACAAGTTTTGCGGCCGTATTGGCAACCTGTTTTGCTGTGCACTGGCTACCAGTTTTGCGGCTGCATTGGCAACCAGTTTTGCTGTGCATTGGCTACCAGTTTTCCTGTGTATTGGCAACCAGTTTTACAGCTGCATTAGCTACCAGTTTTAGCGGCTGCATTGGCAACCAGTTTAGCGGCTACATTGGCAACCAGATTAGCGGCTGCTTAGGCAACCAGTTTAGCGGCTGCATTGGCAACCAGTTTTGCGGCCGCAGGTCTCGAATTGTGTCATCGAACGCAAAGGACAAAAACTTCCCCGACAGCTGCATGAGTGGTTTTGATTCGTGCTACGCATGTTTCAGTTTTGGCGATGTGAAACACTTCTCGGCAAGGGAGCTTTTGTGAACCTGACACACAGCATCGACCATCTCCTTCTGGGCCCCGATTTCAGTGAACGAAAAGCAAAGTAGTGGAGGCACACACACACACACACACACACACACACACACACACACACACACACACACACACACACACACACACACACACACGCGCGCGCGCGCGCGCGCGCACGCTGATGGGGTAATACGAACAACAGTGACGGTACTATCTCAACAGCAATGTCTTATCCGCACATCACAGCAATTAGTACTTGTACTCTTCCTGTCGATATAGGTTGCAGGCAGTCCACCCGTTAACTCGGTCATCGGCAGTTTTGTTATGAACTAGAAAAATATCCGCTTCGGCCAGCTTTGCCACAGGAATGGAAACGCTGAAGCTACTTCTGAAGATAATTAATTAACATTACACGCATTTTCACGCATGGCAGTTGGGAGTTACCGAAGGCGACTCAGGTCTTTGCACGGTTGTTGTGCTTGTGTAACGTCTTTCGAGCGCTAATTAACTCCCTTGTGTGTTTAATTTTGATGATGCTGGTTTGATGCAGAGTCACACGCGCAGAGAGAGAGAGAGAGAGAGAGAGAGAGAGAGAGAGAGAGAGAGAGAGAGAGAGAGAGAGAGAGAGAGAGAGAGAAGAAAATGGGGGCTGGGGGGGGGTGGGGGGGGGGGGAGGTTGCACGTTTTCGATGATGTTGATGCTGCAAGAGCCGAATAAAAATAAAAACTTTTTTAAAATTATCTACCTATCTTCTTACACCTGACGAAGACTTTGTGTCGAAAGCGCTTGTATTTCATTGTTCCTTGTGTTTCGTCATATAGGCGAGTACATTTCGCTAGATCTGTTTTTTCTTTTTTTCTTTTTTTTTCTTTTCTTTCTTTTTTAATTAAAGAAAGAGCAAAAAGAAACAAAAGCAGCAATAATGATAAGTTTCATTAAGATTTTAACTCCGAATCGCTGGTGTGACAGTCCGGAATCATAACCCTTACACCACAGAGCTACCTGACAAAACAGGGATACAATTAATTAAGCTTGTATCACCCCTCCCTGTACTTCACAGAGAGATACCCTCGACGGCGTCAACAATCTTGAACGTCACTGTCTTACTTAGCGAAATATGTGCTACCTGTTTCTATAGCCACACAGCACCGCCGTGTCCCAAGGAGGTAGGTAGGTAGTGTTGCTTAATGTCCTCAGATGTCAGTTGACATATTAGGGACAAGCTGAGACCAATGCCGAAGCATGGTTCAGTATAGCTTTACGTCTACGGAAACCAAAAGGCTCGTTAGGACGGACAGCCCAGGACGGCCACCTCGACTCTCACACAGCTCCTGAACTATGTGTCCCAAGGACTCTTCACATCAAGTTTTATTCTCAGTAGGAGGAATGAGTGAACAACTGCCGGTGAGTTTGACTCAGCAGGTTCAGCGGGTGGAGCGCCAAATCATGACACAGCGATGACACAGACCCACACAGAGACTCTAATTCTTTATTTGATGAGATCTGCGACAGCGTGAAAGAGAGAAAAGGCCTGACGGAATTGTATATATGTCAGTAGGCTGCATGTTGGTACCAGCTGTACGGACAGGACACAGCTGATAGCATCGTACCATCGCTTGTGCCCTCAGAAAGTCCTGACGAGTACTAGACTGCGTCATTGGTTGACTGCAGGGCTTGGGTGGATGGGAGGGGAAGGGGGGGGGGGGGGGGGGGGGGGGTCGACTGGTCGAGGGATTGCGGCCCTTGATTTTAACGTCTTGATACTTCCGACGTGTGATTCTCATAGCTTGAGATTCGCTTTAATAATTATAACCTTTGCGTAAGTGTCTAATCGATCAATCAACGTTTTGCCTAAATGTTCTACAGGCGAGTGCTTAGCACCGTAGAGCAAACAAGCGCTCTGCCGAGCAGCTTTCAGTAGAGTCAGCATGTAGCCTATATCCATCCACGCAGGATCATCTGACCTACTTCCGTACTGACTGATTCCAGACGATCTCTTCAAACTCAACTGATCAAATCTTTTCGCCTGTAACAGCCAAGAAAAACAACTCTGCAGACGAATAATCCCCGCAACTCAAAAGATTTCACCAGAGCCCGATCTAGCTTTCAGTACCGTCTCCAAGTTCCGAGACAGTCTCTAACGAGGGAAACCGACAGGAGGGGCCTCCTTTGAACGTGGCTGACACCAATATTAGCGTGCAGTCTCTCCTGTCTTTCGTCAGAGGTCTGGCAGGCCTCCTTTGAACGTGGCTGACACCAATATTAGCGTGCAGTCTCTCCTGTCTTCGTCAGGGGTCTGGCAGGCCTCCTTTGAACGTGGCTGACACCAATATTTGCGTGCAGTCTCTCCTGTCTACGTCAGAGGTCTCGCGGCTTCCCGCAGCCGTTTGAAGACGTCGTGTGAAGCACGGGGCACACTCTGACCTCAATTGATCGGGCGATGAGCGCGTGCTTGGGAATGGCTCCCAAATCCCGCCTTTTAGACTTATCTTCCTGTTTGGCTGAGACCTTTTCCCTGACATTCCTGACACCTTCTCAATTCGCCCGGGTCTCTAAACTATGCATCGACTCTTGGTGGTCGAGGGGCTGCGATCCCTGATCTGGATCTCTCGGACCCTGACTCCGCTTTCGCTTTCCTTTCCGTTGCCCTAGCTATGTAATTACCACAGCGCCTTCGTTTCTTTGTTTTGTTTTGTTTGTTTGTTTGTTTTGTTTTGTTTGCTTGTTTTTGTTTTGTTTGTTTGTTTGTTTCTAATTTTTGTTTAAATCGTGACTGTTCGTGTGTACTATTATGGCTTACGGCGCTGATATACCATCCTATTTTGCCGAATGGTTTTGAGGACGACCGTCGAACCTGATTTCAAACGGATCGAGTGTCAGCAGAGCCGTAGGGCTGAAACGGCTCGACGCATTGGTTTCAATATATCCAGTCCAATACAGCAAAACTAAAGATGAATAATCAACACAAAAGGGAGTTAATTAGCGCTCGAAATATGTAACAAACGTACAACAACAAGCTGAATAAGCCGCAACGGTAAACATTATAAAGGTCAGATTTCCTGACAGTAGGTCAAGTATGTGTGGCTATATTCTGACCTACCACAGGAAAAGGAAGGAAGAACCTTTCATAGCTCTGAGTCATCAGCAGAGTGGGCCAAAATTTTCTGCGTCCGCTGTACTTCACCGTGATAGAAGAAGAAGAAGAAGAAGAAGAAGAAGAAGAAGAAGAAGAAGAAGAAGAAGAAGAGAGTAAAGAAAGAAAAGAAGAAAAAAAGAAGAAGAGGATTTCGTTTTATTCAACCCCGTATAAACAAACGCAGGGCTTCCATGAGATCTGAACCAATCAATAAAAAGCCAACAAAGCCACAAAAAACAACAACAACCCCGCTTTGATTTGCAATAAAGAAGGTCTAAGACAGGGGGCACGGGATCCAGCTAAAGGTGCCGAGAGAAAACGAAGACGGCCCTAGATACAGGAAGGGATCAAAGGGGATCTGACGTTGACCTGAGAATCTCGGCCATTGATGCTGTGCATTCCGCGACACTGATGAACCGCTCAGGCTGTCTACAGCATGCCTCGGAAAAGGAGGTTTCCGTTGACGGATGGGCGGAAAGCTAAGGTCAACAACTCATTTTGCCCAAACTCGTCCCAGTTTCGTTTAAGTCCACGGCTAAATCCCGTCTTTTGTCCAGAGCCGCTATGGAAGTCGAGCGGGTCAACATCGACGCTGAAGATAAAAAAATAAAAAATAAATAGAAAATACGCCTGGATTTGACTTGATAACTCAGCTTGCTTGTTATACGTCGAGCGAAGATACAGGCTTGGAACAGCAAAAGCCAACTTTCCAGCTTTTGAGCCGGGTTTGTCCGTGTCAAGACGAATGCATCTTCCATTCTGGAGGTCAGAGACAGTAAAAACATTCATTTTTGTTACGGTATAACACACACACGCGCACACACGCACGCACACACATGCACGCACGCACGGACGCTCACACACATGCATGCACGCACGCACGCACGCACACATACTCGTGCGCGAACAGAAAGAGAGAGAGAGAGAGCAGTCAGAACATCGGAATCCTTTGAGCGCCTGGTGGATGTCTATGACATTCATCTCTGTTCACCCGGTCCTGTTCCGTTAAGATCCTAGGCTCGAGTGATGCCTCACACTGGGCTGGAAATGGCTTCTGTTAGACCTTAAGATTGAGTGATGTCATAAACTGGGCTATTAGCGGCTCCTGTTTGAACCTTGGATCCAGTGACCCTTTTACTCAGGGCTGGTCGTTCCTTGCGTTAGATCCTCGGCTAGAATGATGTCTGAGGCTGGGAACTAGGCCCGTCTTCTGCTTCCTGTCAGATCCTCGGTGAGAGTGATGTCTCAGACTTGGGCACTGGGCTCGATCTTCTCCTGCCTCGTGACAAATCTGCGGCTACGGTGGTGTCTAATACTGGGAACTAGGCCAGTCTTCTGCTTCCTGTCAGATCTTCGGTTAGAATGATGTCTCAGTCTGGGAATTGGGCTCGTCTCTAGCTGCCTCCTGACAAATCCTCTGCTACGGTATGTCTAAGACTGGGAACTGGGCCCGTCTCCAGCTGCCTCGTGTCAGAGTGATGTCTAAGACTGGGAACTGGGCCTGTCTCTAGCTGCCTCGTGTCAGAGTGATGTTTCAGACTGGGAAGTGGGCCCGTCTATAGCTGCCTCGTGTCAGAGTGATGCCTGAGACTGGGAACTGGGCCCATCTATAGCTGCCTCGTGTCAGAGTGATGTCTCAGACTGGGAAGTGGGCCCGTCTATAGCTGCCTCGTGTCAGAGTGATGTCTCAGACTGGGAACTGGGCCCATCTCTAGCTGCCTCGTGTCAGAGTGATGCCTCAGACTGGGAACTGGGCCCGTCTCTAACTGCATCGTGTCAGAGTGATGTTTCAGACTGGGAACTGGGCCCATCTCCTGCTGCCTGTCAGAGTGATGTCTCAGACAGGGAACTGGGCCCGTCTCTAGCTGCCTCCTGTCAAAATAATGTCACAGACTGGGAACTGGGCCCGTCTATAGCTGCCTCGTGTCAGAGTGATGTCACAGACTGGGAACTGGGCCCGTCTATAGCTGCGCTGTGTCAGAGTGATGCCTGAGACTGGGAAGTGGGCCCGTCTATAGCTGCCTCGTGTCAGAATGATGTTTCAGACTGGGAACTGGGCCCATCTCCTACCTCCTGTCAGAGTGATGTTTCAGACTGGGAACTGGACTCGTTGTGTCGTTGGAGAGCTCCTCTGGTCTACTGATGTTTTAGAACGGTTTAGTCTAACTTCCATTAGATCTTCGAGGCGAGTGGTGTTTCAGATTGGGCTGTCTGCTCTTAGATCCTCGGATTGAGTAATGTTTCAACCCTCGGTTGACACACTTTCATTTGTGGGTCGAATAATGTCTCAAACAAGACTGATCGGCTTTTCGATATCCTGGTTTACTTCAAATCCTCTTTTAGAAATAAAGTGATATGTTTGGCTCAGCAGAGGTTATTATTATTCTCATCATCATCATCATCATCATCATCATTTTTCGGTTATTGTTGCTGATGTTGATGCTGTTTTGCTTAGTGCAATTCTCCCACGATCTAGGTCGAGGCTCCCAACTTGGGAGGCTCCTATTCACATGTCACCTTATTGGAGGGATGGTTTGCGAAACTGTTAATGTCGTGCAATCCAGTACTGGCCACTGGACTTAATAATAATCATAACACTAATAACACTAATTATTTATTGTGCTCCGTCTCGTAAGCACCCGGGACGCTTACAAAGGTCTA
>JABMCL010000190.1:82500-87500 GCA_018857735.1 Alviniconcha marisindica | reverse complement strand
CCCTTCCCATTCGATATTTTCCTGTCCCTCTCTCTGTCGTCTGTGTTGACTATGGTGTGTCTTGATGCATGAGTCCAATTGTTTTTTTTAAATAATAATTATATATACGACATATAGGCTGCTTAAACGTAGAAATATGTGTCTATATCATTAAGCGCGTCTAGGCCGATCGGATACTTCTATTTGCTCTTCATAATATATGCCGATGTTTTCCATGTCGTCATCGGTTAGAAAACTAATGCGATTACGGGAGATAGTAATTTTGTCGTTCATACACACGGGCCCAGATCAAGAGTATAAGTATCCGAAGAGACTTGCGTACGCACTACTGCTGCTATCGTTGCTGCTGCTGCAAGTGTACGTGATGACTGGCAAAAGTTGGTTCGCATAACTAAAGATGCAAAAAGCAAAACATTTCTGGTAAGAGAATAAAAGACTAAAGTCCACATTAAAAAAAAGAAGTTGCGTGAAAAGGTTGCCTATTGAGTTGTTTACTTCTTTTCTAGACCCTCGCCCCTATCCCACCTCTCTCACTCTGTGTCTCTGTCTGTCTGTCTGTCTGTCTGTCTGTCTGTCTGTCTGTCTGTCTGTCTGTCTTGTCTGTCTTCTGTCTGTTTTCCCCTCTCCCCTCTCCCCTCTCTCTCCTCTCTCTCTCTCTCTCTCTCTCTCTCTCTCTCTCTCTCTCTCTCTTTTCCTCTCTCTCTCTCTCTCTCTCTCCCCTGCTTATATATTTGTATCTTTTGTGGCATTGTCGTGCTTATTTTTTGTTTGCGTTAGAAGGTGGCTGTAAGATAGGTCCAAATGGACCTAACGCTACATCCTTGGTATTAAATTTTCGAGTTCGAGTTCGGTTGATCTTTCTTCTCTCTCTCTCTCTTCCTCTCTCTCTCTCTCTCTCTCTCTCTCTCTCTCTCTCCCTCTCTCTCTCTCTCTCTCTCTCTCTCTCTCTCTCTCTCTCTCTCTCTCTCTCTCTCTCTCTCTCTCTCTCTCTCTCTCCTCCCCTCCTCCTTTCTCTCCTTCTTTCTCTTTAAAATTCTGCTAGTACCCTGTGGGGTTTGACATGACGTTAAATCCAATTGAAACTCCCCCCCCCCCCACCCTCCTCCCCCAACCTCTCCCCGTGGAGTTAAGTAGGCATGGAGTAGAATATTGAAACAAATCCCTGTGGGACACCAATCCATGACAAGGAAAGCTCTCACTGGGACCGACGCCCGCTTGAAACCCACACTTTCGGATCACCACCAATCAGCTTGTACAAATTTTCGTCCCAGCTTGGTTTTCGGGACTAAGAATGCAGCTCACGTCTACAATCCCCAGTTTGTTGTCGGAGACAAACTGTTGGCTGTTGAAAACAACATGTACAGCTTTTGGGTGTACGTTTTTGCCTGTTACACCTCTTTGCCTATACTTGTGGCAGCTGTGTGCAATGCGAGCAAGTTAATTAAGCAATGAGAAAAACAAATCGTCTAAAACCAGTACGAAACTAACATTTTAATAGGTTTAGCACGAAAAAAACAAAAAACAAAAAAAAGACAAAAATTGATAAAAACAGCCGCAACAATTACAACACACACACACACACACACACACACACACACACACACACACACCACACACACACACACACACACACACACACACACACACACACACACACACACACACAACACACACACACACACACACACACACACACACACACACACACACACACACACACACACACACACACACACACACACACACACACACACACACAACACACACACACACACACACACACACACACACACACACACACACACACACACACACACACACAACACACACACACACCACACACACACACACCACACACACACACACACACACACACCACACACACACACACACACACACACACACACACACACCACACAACACACACACACACACACACACACACACACACACACACCACACACACACACACCACACACACACACACACACACACCACAACACACACACACACACACACACACACCACACACACACACACACACAAGGGGAGAGACAGAGAGAGAGAGAGAGAGAGAGAGAGAGATCACAGACAGTTCAATAACCAAAAGCAGTAATTATCACATTCTGTTTTTTATAAACCATGCGGAAATTGCCAAATGCGTGTCAAAAATCATTGTCTGAATTCAATATCAAACCAAAAACAAGGTAAACGAATTGGCCTATGCAGGAGAGGAGAAACGCTAAAAAGAAAACTTCAAATCAATGTCTTTGTTTCAAAATGCTTCCTTGTTTTTATATAAGTGTTTAAATATTTGTAGATGTTTCAAGGACGGGTTGTCCAACAGGCGCTTGTGCCTTAACCGTTATCCTTGCGTAATAAAGTTCAGCCAGTCACTCAGTCAGTTAGATTCACTTCCTGAAGTTCAATTCGTTAGCAACGTGGCTTAGCCGTTATCCTTGCGTAATAAAGTTCAGTCAGTCAGTTAGATTCACTTCCTGAAGTTCGATTCGTTAGCAACGTGGCTTAACCGTTATTCTTGCGTAATAAAGTTCAGCCAGTCAGTCAGTCAGTCAGTTAGATTCACTTCCTAAAGTTCTTTTCGTTAGCAATGTGTACCAGGGCTGTCTGCCCTCAGGATGGACAAGTGGTCCAGTTCGCCAGTGGGGAACGCACCGCATCTTTCGTATCGGGCAAAAATGTCGTGTGCTCACATTGGTGCATGGGCAAGAAACAAGACCACCCTGCACACCTCTCTCTGTCCCTCTTTCTCTCCCTCTTGCTCTCCAAATGTGGTAGTGTGTGTGTATTTGTTTCGGTATTTTTGAGTATATTTATATGAGTATACCTAAGTACTGTAAGACACATGTTTCTACAATGCTCCGGAGCAGAAGGTATCGCACATGCTAGGTCCTTTTGTATACGTATGTATTTGTCCACTTTTTTGCTTTCGCCCTTCGCCACCCCATCCCCCTCCCCCTCCCTCCCGCTGTTTTATTTTCCTTGGTTTTGTATTGAGACGTTTGTTACAGCTTTTGTGATTTTTTATTAAATAAATGTTTTAAAAAGTATTAAAAAACACACAACTAAACTAGACCAAGGAGGACTCGGGTAGCCATCAGGCCACACTTAACGGAGTTTGCTGCAATCAGTCCCATTAAGAGTCACTGACGAAAACCGGAGTGTGATTTGAAAGTAAAATCAACAGGGTATTTTGTAAATAAAAACGTCTGTGCCGAGGGATAAACAAAATTTTCTTCTTTCTGTTGGAGAAAGGGCGTCCTTCGTGGACCTTGTATTTTGTTGACGCTGTTGTTGTTGTTGTTGTTGTTGTTGTTATCGTGGTTCGTGTGCACGTGACTGACGCAGCCACCAGACGTTGCCTTCACCCAAAGTAATACAATAACAAAAGAACTTGATTTTCCGCATTACCGAGTAAAATTGAAATTTTGTCTTCCATTCTAGTCGGCCCAAATCACACACATATGTAATATATAAAGAGAGGATATTTTGGACTCAATAATCTTTACACATCGTTCACCCATAATATTGCGAAAATAGCCCCCATTAAACCAGTCTTAATTCTCTCTCTCTCTCTCTCTCTCTCTCTCTCTCTCTCTCTCTCTCTCTCTCTCTCTCTCTCTCTCTCTCTCTCTCTCTCTCTCTCTCTCTCTCTCTCTCTCTCTCTCTCTCTCTTATTTTGTCTCACTTTCATATTTTTTTCTTCCCTCCCCTCATTTTCCCCTCTAGAGAGTAAAAAGAAAAAAGAGAAGAAAAAAAGAAGAGCGAGAGACACAGCAGAATAAAAACAACGCCACTATGCCAGTGGCACTTGGTCACGCCATTAAGAAAATATTAGTTTCAAATGGAATTCAGTCCCTGTGAGAACTAGATTACCTTACTTGTATCTGATGCTCCACCGGGACTTGATGTCCATGGAAAAAGAGAGGAAATCTGATCAGCATCTCTGCACACTGTTTAGTTTAAAAATTCGTTTTCTCTCTCTCTCTCTCTCTCTCTCTCTCTCTCTCTCTCTCTCTCTCTCTCTCTCTCTCTCTCTCTCAGCACACTGTTTTTCTTTTTAAAACTCGTTTTTTCCTCTCTCATTGTCTCTGTCTCTCTCTGTCTCTGTCTCTCTGTCTCTGTCTCTGTCTCTGTCTCTGTCTCTGTCTCTCTCTCTCTCTCTCTCTCTCTCTCTCTCTCTCTCTCTCTCTCTCTCTCTCTCTCTGCTTATATGTATGTAAATAATGCCTGTAATTTGATATCTATTCACCAGTAGCTTAGAAAGGGACTAGTTGTTAAAAAGGGGTTTTTGACTGAACCTAAATACAATCCTTGTAAAATAAAGTTTTCAAGTTCTCTCTCTCTCTCTCTCTCTCTCTCTCTCTCTCTCTCTCTCTCTCTCTCTCTCTCTCTCTCTCGTATTTTCTCACCCCCACTCTCGTTCTCTCTCCCTCTGGAGAGAATTACAAAAAGAAAGAAAAGAGTGAGAGACAGAGTAGAATAAAACAACTCCAGTATGCCAATGCACTTGGTCACGCCATTAAGAAAATATTAGTTCCAAATGGAATTCAGTCCCTGTGAGAGATGACCTTGCTTCTAACTGATGATTCACCGGGACATGAGGTCCATGGTTTTAAACACTTTTATCCTCTCTCTCTCTCTCTCCCCTCTCTCTCTCTCTCTCTCTCTCTCTCTCTCTCCTCTTTTCTCTCCACACTTCTATGTCGGAAGCTGATACGCACTCTTGCGTGAGCCCTGATTAGGAAAGATGTAGCCATTTGCAGTTCTCCCTAAAGCCCACTCCATGTCAAGTCCTGATGTAGCAGTTAAATTTCCAGCGCAGCGAGTTTGTGTAGACCAGAGAATAGCGCAATACAAAATTTATGTATTATTATTATCGCCCTGATATAACCGGTATTGTTGATTTGGAGTTATAAACTCTCCATGCTAAACTCCATGTTATAAGCCAATCATCTAACTTATGCATCATGTGGTTT
>JABMCL010000190.1:70000-77500 GCA_018857735.1 Alviniconcha marisindica | reverse complement strand
GTGGCGATGGGAGGGGGGGCGAGGGGGGGGGAGGGGGGCTGAAAGTGAGGGGAGAGTGAATAGTCAGGCGGGAAAGTGGCGATGGGAGGGGGGGGGAGGGGAGGGGGGGGGAGTGGGGCTGAAGGAGAGAGTAAGTCAGGCGGGAAAGTGGCGATGGGTTGGGGGGGGGGGGGGGAAGGGGGGCTGAAAGTGATGGGGGAGAGTGACAGTCAAGCGGGAGAGGGGCGGGGGGGGGGTGGGGGAAGTGAAAGTAGAGGTGAGTCAGGGCGCGCCAACACAACACACACACACACACACACACACACACACACACACACACACACACACACACACACCACTATCTCCACACAGATACACACACTACACACACACACACACACACACACACACAACAAAACACAAAACAAACACAGATGACACACCACACACACACACACCACACACACACACACACACACAACACACACACACACACTGACACACACACACACACACACACACACACACACACACACACACACACACACACACACACACACACATACACACACACACACACACACACGCACACACACGCACACACGCACACACACACACACACACACACACACACACACACACACACACACACACACACACACACACACACACACACACTCAGCCTAGTATAATGAGAACAACCCTATCGAAAGGACATAGTGCGGAAGGCTGGTATTGTGAACACTATCATCATATAGCGATTCGAACTCTTAAAAACCTCTTCCTTTCCGCCCCCCGAGGTCTTGATACCAATGTTCCGTGTTAAAGGGGTTCCTTGTAATGCCACGAGTCTGGCACTGGCATGGCTGGAATTGCCATCACTGTGCGCAGCTTTCTGCCAGCGCTCGGCCTGTAATCACCGCTAACCCAGAGAAGATAAGGATGCGGTCAGATTGGCTGAATTAGGAGGTATAAGGTCACGCTCCGACAGATTTGCCTGAAATAAAAACGGCTGGGCTTGGATGTCGTAATTTAAGCTAGAGAGAGAGAGAGAGAGAGAGAGAGAGAGAGAGAGAGAGAAGAGACAGAGACAGAGACAGAGACAGAGAGGAGAGAGAGAGAGGAGTTGGGAGGAGGGGTGGGGAGGGGGGAGGAGGAGAGGCCGATAGAAATAGAAACAGAAACAGGCAGTAGGGTGGGAGGGGGGGAGGGGGGGGGGGTGTGGGGGGGAGGAAGAAAAGACAGAGCCAGAGAGAGACAAAGAGAGACAGACAGAGAGGGAGAAGGAACACATATATATATATAGACAGATAGAGAGAGATAAACAAAGACGTGAAATACTCGTACAAAAATCCCACACACCAATAAGACGTCTCTGGTGTTTGCGTCTTTTTTCTTTGTCTTTTTTTTTTTTTTGGTTATTATATTTGTTCCTTCCTTTCTTCCTTATAATTTTTCGTTCCTACTCCACCTTTCTTCCCATCTTTTCGTTCCCCCCCCCCCCCACCCCCCCCCCCCCACCCCCCAATTTGTATATTATTTTTTTCAGCCTTCCGTCCCCCTTTCGCACACACCTTACAAACTTTGTTCGAAAATAATCTTCTGGTAAAAAGAAAAAAAAATCGCACTCGCGCGCGTGCGCGGGTGCACACACACACACACACACACGTACACCCCCCCCCCCCCCCCCCCCCCCCCCCCCCACACACACACACGCACTGACTGCATGCATTCTTTGTATGTTTCGATAACTGTTTGCACTCAAGAAATCATTACGCTCGTTCACCAGCTTCTTTGCAATGAATATTTCTCATTAGCATCGATAATTCATGCCGTCTAGACGGAGTGGACGAAACTCGTTAAAGCAGCAATGAATTCAAACCTCTGTGGTCTGCACGAACAATGGATGATTGCTACGGAGTATTCATGAGTTGAGATCACCAAGGTAACCGAGATCGAAAGCGAGACTTACAGGAATGCTGCAGACGACAAATTCTCTACACGCTCTAGCCAATTTGTTTTTTGTTTTTGTTTTTTTAAAAATATATATATCACAACCAAGATTCCATGATTTTATTGGGGAATCTCAACACAACATCATGAAAGAAAATCAAGGCATGCGCATAGACACATATTATAAACAGGCGGTCACAAACACATAACAACAGGTTTTGCATATACATGCTTGCAAGCAGTGTAAAATTTTCATTTTTGTACTTGGTCATAGTAAAATGGATGAGACACATCAAATAATGGCCAGTCACAAACACACAACAAAAGGTTTTGCATAAATGCTTGCTAACAACAGGTTTTGCATATACATGCTTGCAAGCAGCATAACACTTACATTTTTGTACTTAGTCTTAGCAGAATGGATCAGACACATCAATTAATGGCCGGATATAATCATGGGCATGATCAATATAAGTGGTCACAGACACATAACAAAACGTTCTGCATGCATACTTGCAAGCAGCATAAAACTGGCATTTTTGGATTTAGTCTTAGTAAAATGGCATAAGCTAATAATCTTTCTTCCTAGTTTTCATATCATCACTGTATGAAATTTAAGAGCATTTGGATGATTTTGAGAGCACTTGAGAATGATGATCTTGCTACTGTCTTTTACCACCCGGTATGTACAATTCAACAGGTATTGGAAGTCGCATCAATCTCCATTCTGTTGTAAAGCAAACATAATTTCGAATCGAAGGCAATAATCGTTATATCGTATCCCGCCGAGAAGTGTTTTTCCCCAGAAGCACATTCAATTCCCCCAGAAGTCATTTCCCCAGAAGTCAACATTTAACAACACTTGTCGCCATCACAAAAACTACTCAATTTTTGTAATAGCGACAAGTGTGATTAAATTTTGATTTACGGCCATGCAACACTCGAAGAAGTAAACATTGTTTTTTCCAATTCACATTGAACTGCTTCTGTCAAATCAATCCTCGCCTCCAAATGCCACTGTCTATAGCTTGTACCGTCCGCTCAGCTTCATCCGTCTTCTCTACGTCATTCTCTTCCTGCTGCTTTGGAGTCTGAAGGGTTTCTTCGTCTTAAAAAAAGAATCGAAAGCAAAGCTGCACGATTTGCTTTCGGAAAGTGGAGCGCGGTAGCTCAATGGGTAGAGCGTTCGACTGAAAGGCCAGGCGCAATACTGACGCGGGTTCGAGCCCCGGTGCGGCAAGGGATTTTTCTCCCAGAGTCTACTTTCAGCGCAGACTCTCTTTCGGCATCCGTTCAGCCCCTGTGTGCAATCGCATGCGTCAACATCTTGCCATCGTAAATGTCTGTGTGATTATTATTTTATCTGTAGGTAACACTCAAATAAGCATACTGCTTTTGTGTTTCCTGTACTTATTTGTGGAGCTTACGATTACGATGAATGAATAAAAGTTTGTTTAAACCAACATGTGAGCGCAAGTGAACAATCCCAAAACTGGTATTCATTGTTTGGACACACGGAAATACTGCACACACTGAAAGGAATGGGCAGCGCAACTCTTCCGGCTGCTGTGCCTGTCTTTATCATGTCATTCCTCCGTTGTCTGAGCTTCACTGGCTGCCTGTCAAAATCAGAATAGAAAACAACTTCGCCATTCTCCCTTTCGGTCATTTTTCTCTTCCACGACTTAATAATTATGTGTCGGCTGTTCTTAAACTGTACCATCCCTCTGATTCTCTCGGGCATGGACATGAGAAGCATATGCCACTGTCCAGAGAACGATACCAAAAACAAACAAAAATGGGTCAGCTAGTGGTCCGCTCTGTTCCAGACAAGGTTTGTGTGGAACTGCCGCCTGTAGCATTTTTCACAAAGCAACTCCTCTTTTATGTATTCTTCTGTTCGTCGTTCCACTGTATGCCTACGTGTATGCCTTGGCTTGGATGATTCCAAATCCATGCTCTGCGGTCGAGGATCGAACCAATCGTTTTTCTTAGCGAAACGCAGGGAGAGAGAGAGAGAGAGAGAGAGAGAGAGAGAGGAGAAGAGAGAGAGAGAGAGAGAGAGAGAGAGAGAGAGAGAGAGAGAGAGAGAGAGAGAGAGAGAGAGATGTTAGATGAATGGTTGTGATGAGCTGCACATGGGAATGGAGTGTTTAGTGTCTACTTCTGCTTTAAAGTGTCAACGGAAACTCTCAGACGTAAACACATTCAACACACACACACACACACACACACACGCACACACACACACACACACACACACACACCCACACACACACAACGCACGCACACCACGCCACACACACACACACACACACACACACACACACACACACACACACCACACACGCGCGCGCCGTCACGCACGCACGCACCACGCACGCACGCACGACGCACGCACGCACGCACACACACAACACACACACACAACACACACACACACACACAACACACACACATTTCTGCTGAATGATAACGTATAATATTATACTGAATAATAAATACTCCATTAACACATTTTGAAATTTCTGCTGAAACGAAAGACAACGTATAATATTATACTGAATAATGAATACTCGCGCAACACTGACATTTCTACTGATTGATAACTCATGAATAATAAGTACTCCATAAAACCTCTCCACCAATTGAAATTGGTGTATTAAAAATACATGTCTATTCGTTGCTTGGACATGGTGTTTTCACTGAACATTTGCATATGTTTTTGTATTGTCTAATCCAGTTAAGTGTTATTTTTAACCTGTTGTGTGTTTTGATCTTGAATATATTATGCTGGACTGCATTAGTGTGTGCATCGATTTACAATATGTTGCCTTGTTGTGTGTGTGACTTGTTCAGTTTGTTTTTGGGTTGAATTGTGTGTTGTTGACGTTGTGATGTTGTGTTGTTGTGTGTTAGTTATGTGGTATGTTGTGTGTACATGTTTGTGTGTTGTGTTTATGTGTGTTTTGGTGTGATGTGTGTGTGTGTTTGTGTGTGTTGTGTGTGTGTGTGTGTGTGTGTTGTGTGTGTGTGTTGTGTGTGTGTGTGTGTGTGTGTGTTGTGTGTGTGTGTGTGGTGTGTGTGTTTGTGTGTTTGTGTTTGTGTGTGTGTGTTGGTGGTGTGTGTGTCTGTGTGTGTGTGTGTGTGTGTGTGTGTGTGTGTTTGTGTGTGTGTTGTGTTGTTGTGTGTGTGTGTGTGTGTGTGTGTGTTGTGGTGTGTTGTTGTGGTTGTGTCGTGTGTGTGTGTGTTGTGTTGTGGTGGGGGTTTTACGCGTCTGTCAGAATCCACTTCTCCTTCTCCCCTCTCTCTCTCTCTCTTCTCTCTCTCTCTCCTCTCTCTCTCTCCTCTTCTCTCTCTTCCCCTTCCCTCTCTCTCTCCCTCCTCTCCTCTCTCTTTACCGCTCCCCTCGCCCTTCTCTCTCTCTCTCTCCTTCCTCTCTACCTCTCTCTCACTCCCCCTCTCTCCACCCATCCACCCATAGCCCCCTCCGTCACCGGCCGGTATAAGAGAGAGCCCTTTGATCTGAAAGGAGTATTAAAAAGGTGGTCAGGTTACGTTTCTGTTTCACTTTCAAAAGAGAACGGGAAGCCTCCAGTTCCTGTGGGATGAACGTTTGCTCGCCACAAGTCTGTCGCCATGTTAGATTTCATTTCAAAACAAGCGCCTAGCCGTCTGTAGCTTTAACATTCCACCCCCAATCCCCACCCCACCCCCCAGGTGTGGTGATTTCATTTAAAAACAAGCGCCTGTCTGTAGCTTTAACATTCAAAGCAAAACAGCAAAAAACAACAACACTAGTGCACATTGCAAAAGAAAAGAAAATCCTGTCAAAATCGCGCTCTAGCGCTAATTGGACAAAGAGACCTGCGGATACGGTGAAAAGGGTTTTTGCGTTCTTTGTATGACGGAAACAATTCCGAATGACGTGTGGAAAAATTATGACTGAGTTAGCCTAGGCTGTCTTCTGTCGTGATGGTCCATCTCGGACCAAGGTCGGTTTTAGCTCTGTGTTGTTTCCTTTCTGAAGTTTTCCACACGACCCTGAGCTAAGAGTTGTCTTCCCAATCTTTGTGGTGAACAATTGGCTGAGGTTTAGAATACGTTAGGTGCTGAAAGCGAGTGAATTCTACGAGATCCAAACACATGAACAGTTAAACAGAACGCTATTTGTTAGGACAAAAACAGCATGCGAATTTTCGGGATAATTCTCATTATCAAGTTACAAAACGACACTTAAACAACAGTTAAATGGTGAAAAAAAAGATATGTAGGACTAGGACAATTATCTGGTTTTGGTTGAGCTACATCGTTTTTCGTGTCCAGCGCTTGAAAAAATGTTGGCATAACGGTGATGCTCAAAGTGTGACGTTACACTTAGACCTACATGTACGCGTTCTGACTGTTTTCTGCATGTCAAACTCTGCAATATTTCTATGTTTATTTCAGTCTGAATGCCTTGAGTAATTCTCGAATGAGAAGGGGGAAAATGGCTGTTATTCGTGAAAGTACAGTCATTTTCAAAGCAGCAATTCCGTTGTTGATTTCGAATAGGAAAATAAGTGAACCACCTTGCGAAATGTTTATGCAGTATGACCACAAACAGTCTTCTGTTGTTTCACCCTTAACAGAAAGACAGAGAAAGAATTACTCGACTCCCCAATTTTTCGGTGTACAAAACATTCCAGTATCAAAATGTAAGCTGCACAGGGCCCAAGGTATCATCTTGGTTTTAGATATTCAAGGATTTAATTGATTCCACATCCACACTACGTATTTCGTCATAAAAAGTACTCTCTCTCTCTCTCTCTCTCTCTCTCTCTCTCTCTCTTCTCTCTCTCTCTCTCTCTCTCTCTCTCTCTCTCCTCCCCTCTCTCTCAAATCGTTGAGAGTGTCATTGGATGGTCTGACTATTGAAAATGTAACTGAACATCGCTTACAAGGTCTCACTGTCGACAACAAATTTCGATGGCAAGCCCAGCTAGATTTTATATGCAAAAATCTGAAACAAGATAGTATATGCAAATTCATGTAAAAACACACATCTGTTTATTTTTTCTCAAATGGAAAATATCATCAACATCAATCCCAGTAAAAACAATCTTCTACAACGACAACAAAAACCCTCACATCGATTATGTGTCAATAGTGTGGGATGGCTGCAGCGAAGTACACTCAAAACAATGAACTCTCTACATCGAAGGGCAGGTAAACTAATTCCTCCTGATTCTTCCCATCCACAGAGCAAAAGTGAATGCACCTGGAGGTTTAAACCTGACGCGCCAACTCATTTACAACTTTAAAAAAGGAATATTCATGCATAAAGTTCTTAATAACAATTACCCAAACTACCTGGCACAAATCTTCTAAGTCACCAGTCCCACTACATGACAGGAATCACCCCTACGTGCCAAGGCCAAGGTTTGAATTGTTTTAAAATTAGCGTAATTACCTTCGGTGGAGCGTCACTCTTGAACTCCCTGCCCCAACTATAAAATTTTTTTCCCCTTCCCTTGTTTCAAACATAAATCCCCACAAATATATTTTGAGAATAGCTTTTCCCCAAAA
>JABMCL010000190.1:62500-67500 GCA_018857735.1 Alviniconcha marisindica | reverse complement strand
GGAGGGGGGGGGGGAGAGAGAGAGAGAAAGCAATACATACTGCTATCGTGATATATATTCCTATTTTGATATTTTTATCACGTGAATAATGTCCAGGAAAATCCCTTTAAGGTTAAACATATCTCTGTCTCTGTCTCTGTCTGTCTCTGTCTGTCCTCTGTCTGTCTCTGTTTCTCTCTCGCTCTCTCTCCTCTCTCTCTTAATCGTCTCTCTTCGTCTCTCTCTCCGGTTTCCGGCCTCTCCTCATCCTTCCATCCTTCTTCTCTCTCTCTCCTCCTCTCTCTCCTCTCTCTCCTCTCTCTCTCATCACACCACACAAACACACACACACCACACAATACACACCACTACACACACACACACACACACACACACACACACACAACAACACACACACACCCAAAAACACACAGCACACACACTCACACACCCACACCACACACAACCGACAACACACACCCCAAACAAAACCCCCTACCCATACACACATATAACACACCCCAATAAACAACACCCCACAACACACCACCCCCACCACACACACACCCAACACCACACCCCAACCCACACCACACCAAAACCACAAAAAAACACCAACTCTGTCTCTCCCTTCTCTTTCTCTCTCTCTCTCTCTCTCCCTCGGTCTCCCCTCTTCTCCCCTCTCTTCTCGTCTCTCTCTCTCCCCTCCTCTCTCTCTCTCCTCTCTCTCTCTTTTTTCTCTCTCTCTCTCTTCCCTTTTTCTCCCCCTTCCCCCCCTTTTTTTCCCCTCCCCTCCCTCCTTCCCTCCCCCCCCCTTCCTTTCTCTCCTCCCCTCCCCTCATCACTCTTCACCGCCACCACAAAACCCACACACAAAAAACACACCACACACACAAAAATCCCCTCTTCTTTTCCCTCCTTCTTCCCCCCCCTTTTCTCTTCCTCTCTTCTCGCTTCTCATTTCTCCTCCTCTCTCTCTCTCTCTCTCTCTCTCTCCCTCTCTCCCCCCTTTCCCCTCCCTCCTTCCCTCCCCCCCTCACTCTCCTCACTTCCTCATTCACTCGCTCACTCACACACACCACACACACACACACACACACCCCCCCCACACAAAACCCCACACACAAAACCAAAACACCCACACACACACCACACACACAAAACACACCCCACACCAACCACACACACACCACACACCACACCCCACAAACACACACCACACACACCACACACACACACACACACACACCACCGCAACCACACACACAAAAAAAAAACAAAAAACAAAAAAACAACACACACACACACCCTCTCTCTCTCTCTCTCTCTCCCTCTCTCTCTCTTCTCTCCTCTCTCTCTCTCCCTCCTCTCTTCGTAACAAGTCAACACAACAACAACAAAAAAATAAACACAAAACTGTGACTGAATAGAAAGCAAACCTGACCAGAGAGCAGCGGTCCAGAACGGGGAAGGCCCCCAGCCCGAGGGGGCGGTCAGCCCCGGCACGACACTCTCATTTGACCACCGTCTTTGGGGCCCTGGCGGACCGGTCGCTCGCTCACCCTGCGCCAGCCCACTTTCAGCATCCTCTCTAAAAAACACGCCGCTATCATCCCCTCCGCGAATCGACGGAAACGTACCAGCTTCCCGTCTGCTCTTTGAAAATTAAGCTCTGTTCTGTTTTTGTTTTTGTTTTTGTTGTTGTTGTTGCTGCTGTTTTGTTTTGAGGACTGGTGCGATCTGGTCTGGTTTCAACTCTGCTGCGAATGTCTGACCACGTTGTTGTTGTTTTTCTTTTCTTTTCTTTTTCTCCTTCCCCCTTCTTTCACTGGTGTAGGATTCTCAGTTTGGAACGCTGGGTTATTAACTTCGCTGAAGTGGCTTTGAATACGAATGAAAATTAGAACTCAAACTTGTCGTTCAGTGAGTGTTGCGTGTTTATGTTGTTTTTGTTGTTTTTGTTTGTTGAAGTT
This sequence comes from Alviniconcha marisindica, assembly GCA_018857735.1. Taxonomy (NCBI): domain Eukaryota; kingdom Metazoa; phylum Mollusca; class Gastropoda; family Provannidae; genus Alviniconcha; species Alviniconcha marisindica. The sequence continues at coordinate 65,548 of JABMCL010000190.1, read as the reverse complement.
TAGGTGTGTTTTTTTTGTTTTTTCTTTTCTTTTTCAAGTCCGCTTGTGTTCCTGAAAAGAATGACAAGCTACTTCAGAAACTCGTCCTGTATCCCGGGACACCTTGACAGACTTTGATCGCTTCACTTCCAGTTCCTCTTCAGTCTAATTCCTGTTTTCTGTTCCTGCTTGGGGATACTTCTCTTTGTTTTTGAGTCCCTTCGCTTCCTTCTTTGTTCTCTTCCGTCTTTTTTCCTTTCTTTCCTTCTTCTCTTTTTCTTTCTTTCTTTCTTTTTCTCTCTTTTTCTGTTTTCCAACCTCGAACCGAACTTTGATGCCGCGCAAAGGGACTGACCAAAGCGATGATACCGTTTCAAAGGCGGCCACACTCTTTGCACAAAGCGTTTCACTGCAACACCCCACTGACACGACACTGGTCCCCACTCTTCCTTGCTTTGGAGTCAGTAGAGGGTTGGACCCCGGAACACTACAGAAACCGGCACACTTTGGTGTAAGGGGACCAGGGAGCGGCCGCGATGAACATTTTCAGTACACAGACGCGTCGATGCTTCTTGTCGGCTCGGCGGCAGTCAGAAGCTTTGAACAGTTTGCTCTGCAGAAACTGGCACCTCACACAGAATTTGATGTCCATAACACCTCGCGGCCTTTGGAACACGCTTTCCTGCAACTGCAATGCTGTCCATGGAATAATAATAATAATAATAATAATAAGTCGCTCCAAAACAACAACAACAACAACAACAACAACTAAACAAGCAAGCGGTTAAACTCAGGAAACCGTAAAACTGAAGTAGGACTGATTCCTGACAATAACGTACCAATTCCTGAACTGACGTTCTGCCAACACATTCAAAACGTTGCAACATTTAAGCGAAGCTTTCCATTCCGCCGCCCCTAAAAATGCTACGTTCATCTAAAAAAACAAAAACAAAAAAACAAAAAAAACAAAAACAAAAGCAAATCTAAGCAAAGCAAAGCAAAACAAAACAAAACGAAACAACAACCCGGCGGTATTGCTTATTTCCCTGGGCGACAGCCTCAATAGGCGATCAAAGACCTTAATTCTCGTCGCCCGAGTGGATGCAGACTTTGTAAAGTCCAAAAGCCAGTTCCGTGCGGCTTTGCCTCTGAGCCCAGGCTGCGCTACGGAAGCATCAGCGCTAACTGAGGATGTAGCTTAAGCAGAATCCCTCCTTCCCGCGCGCGCTTCGTGAATGATGCATCACTGGGTCAGTGCGCGTGTGTGCTAGCTGCTTTTTACGACTATCCCCCTCCGTGCCGCTGTTTCGTCTGAAGCGGTTGCCGGCCCTGGCAGAGCAAAACCAGCGTGCGGCTGAGCTGGGTGAAAAACCGAAGTGGGTCTTTGGTTGTTGTTGTTGTTGTTGTTGTTTTTTTGTTGTTTTTTTGTTTTTTTTTTTTTGGGGGGTTTTTTTTTGGGGGGGGTGGGGTGGGGGGTGGGGGGGGGGGGGGGGGGAGGGGGGGGGGCTTCGGGATATTTTTCTAAAGAATTTTGTTTAAACGAAAAAATTTTAAAAGAAATTTCTTTTCTCTCTCTCTCCTCTCTCCCCTCTCTCTCTCTCTCTCTCTCTCTCTCTCTTCTCCCCTCCTCTCTCTTTTCTTCTCTCTCCCCTTCTCTCCTCTTGTTTTGTTCATCCACTAGCCAAGGTTACATCCACACACACACCCCACACACACACAACACACACACACACACACCCACACACACCACAAACACACACACACACACACACACACACCCCCACATAAAAACCCACACACACAAACCACACACACACAAAACACCACACACACAAAACAAAACCCCACACACACACCACAAAACACCCCCCACACACACACACAACAAAAAAAACCACACACACAAACCACAAACACACCGTGGGCACACACCCCACACACACCCCCCCACACACACACACACACAACACACACACAACCCCACACACAACACACACACAAAACCACACATACACAAAAACCACACACACCCACAAACACCCCACACAACACACACACACCACACACAAACACACACCACACACACACAAACCACACACACACCACCCCACACACACAATACACAAACACAAATATTAATTACCCCACACCACACACACACACACCACAAACCATGCCCCCCACACACAAACCACACACACAACCCCCCACACACACACACACACACACACACACACACAACACACACACCCCCAACACACACCCCAACACACACACACAAAACACACACACACCACACACACACAAAAAACCAAACACACACAACACCCCCCACAACACCCCACACACACCACAAGCAAAAACCACACACAAAACCCCCCTGGGCAAACACCAAACACACCCCACAAAACACACACCCCACCACACACACCCACAACACACCACAACACACACCCACAAAACACAAAACACACACCACAAAACACACACAAAAAAAAAACACCACACACACCACACACACAAAACACACAAAACACACACACACCCCATAAACGAAAGCACGCACGCACCACGCCCGCACGCCGCACACACCACAAACGCACCCCAACCCCACACATGTCAATCAACAGTAATATAAAGAGAAAAAGCGGACTGTTTATCGGGGGCCCCAAAACAATCAGAAACCTTTGCAAATCATTTAAAAGCCATGCACTGTGTAAGCAGACTGAGAAAGAGCGAAGAACGAGCAGACCGAAAAAAAGATGTTTTCAACTAGCAGACTAGCACTGAAAAAAATCCAAAAGTAAAAAAGGAATGAAGAACAAACGAACCTAAAACAGGGTTACAGACTAATAGACTGAAAACATAATGATCAGCAATAAGACTAAAAAAAGCACGAAGGAGCAAGCAGACTGAACAAGCGTAAAATAATAGGTGTACAGTAGAACAGCAGGCGCCTTTGAAAATATCTTAACAAAATAGCAGATTAGGAACAGAATAGCAGGCGCCTCTGAAAATGTCTGTCTTGTTTCTAATATCTGTAATTGACAAGCTCCTATTCACTCTTTA
>JABMCL010000190.1:47500-52500 GCA_018857735.1 Alviniconcha marisindica | reverse complement strand
ACTGTATGCCTCGCCGGTCCGCTGTTGCCGGTCGGTCCGTTAGTAAGTAAGTAAACATGGTGCTTAACGTCCACAGAAACCGTACGGCTTATTAAGGACGGGGAGAAGGGGAGGGGGGGGGGTATGGAGGTGGGGAAGGGGGAGATTATATACCTCCCTACACTGTCACCACCAGAATGACTCTGCATTAAGATGGCAGCGATGAGGGGCCTTTTTAATGTTTCAGAAGGAAGTGATGGACAAAGTCACAAGACAGTGTCCACAAACCACAACCTTTTTGAAGAGAAAGAAGAGCCGAAGCGGTATCGAACCGAGGTCCTTCCGCTTACCAGCCTAACGCCTTACCGCTAGGCCAAACCGGCTCACGGTCTGTTGTTACTGCATGCCTATATATAGGCAGTAGGTAGCTGCCAGACATCCTCATGGTTCAGGAGCTGTGTGAGAGCCGAGGTGGACGTCCTGGACTGTCCGTCCTAACGAGCCTTCTGGATTTCCGTGATAAATTTGTTATGTGCATGACTGTGAGTACGCGTGCCCATTGGAATCCTTTTTGTCAGTGTGCATGTGTGCGCTCGTGTCAACGAGTGCTGCGCGCGCGCGCGTGTGTGTGTGTGTGTGTGTGTGTGTGTGTGTGTGTGGTGTGTGTGTGTGTGTGGGTGTGTGGGTGGGTGGGTGGGGGGGTGTGTTGGTGGGCGAGCGACGAGAGAGAGGAGAGAGAGAGAGAGAGAGAGAGAGAGAGAGAGAGGGGAAGGGGAAGAGAGAGAGAGAGAGAGAACGGGTTTTTGAAATATTCGATATGAATGCCTTAAAAATGGACCTCCCCCCATTGAAAAGGGCTATGGCCTTATATCAATAAAATCAGTGTCAGTGTCAGTGTCTCAGTGTCAGTGGACGTAAAGCTATATTGAACCATGCTTCGGCATTGGTCTCAGCTTGTCCCTAATATGTCAACTGACGTCTGAGGACATTAAGCATCACTACCTACCTACCTGCCTGCCAGACATCCGAGGACACTAAGCCCCACATCATCATCACGAGGGTAGCTCTAGAGTACTCGACAGGAAAGTCAAACGAGAGTGAATTCAGTTTTGCCGGCAGCGACTGTTTTATCACCTACCATGACCATCACGGCATCGGCTTGTGTTGAAACAGCAGACAAGTGAGCCCTTGTCGGTGAAATACGATGAGTGTTCGGTCGAAAGACAGGCGATAAAAGCTGGCCGCTATCATCATCTCCACTACCAGAGCTAGGTCAGTGGACAAGGAGGAGGCTGGGGGGCGGGGGAGGGGGTGGGGGGGGGGAGGAGTTGTGTCGAAACAGGACATTGCGTTCCCCGTTTCCTGTCAGTGATGAACGCCTACTCGAGTGTTAAAGGAGCTGTACTGGAGTTTGTCAGTGCTTGGTGTTTTGTGATGGCGTGTCCTGTGATCCATGTATAGATGTATAGGTTGGCTATCGTCATGTTGGTACTGTTCCTTTTCTTCTCCTTTCCATCTTCCTCCCTTCTTTCCTCCTCCTCTCCATTCCTTCTCTTTCTCCCTTTTCTTACTCCCATCCTTTTACTCCTCCTTCTTCCTTTTCATCATTATCTTCCTTCTCCTCCTCTTGCTTTTCCTCCTCCTAAGGTTCCTTCTCCTCCTCCTCCTCCTTCTTCTTCTTCTTCTTCTTCTTCTCCTCCTCCTCCTCCTCCTCCTCCTCCTTCTTCTTCTTCTTCTTCTTCTTCTTCTTCTTCCTTCTTTGTCTTCTTCTTCTTCTTCTTCTGGATAGTTGGTTTGTAACGCCCAGTCAACCAAGACGGTATCATCAAGGCGGCTTTCATGAGGAACCCACTTACTTCTTTTTTCTGATTATTATTGTGATTCCATTACGTGATTGCTGCTTGTACATAAATTACATACGTAGGTACATGTGTGTGTGTGTGTGTGTGTGTGTGTGTGTGTGTGTGTGTGTGTGTGTGTGTGTGTGTGTGTGTGTGTGTGTGTGTGTGTGTGCGTGTGTGTGTGTGCGTGCGGCGCGTGTGTGTGCGTGTGTGTGCGTGTGTGCGTGCGGCGCGTGAACGCGTGCGTGCGGCGCGTGCGTGCGTTGTTTAACATGATTTTAAAGCTTGCATCATGTGCAGGCAAGAGGCACATTTTCACGTGCATAACTTGAGCATGGACAATAAACAATCTCATCCTGTTCTAAACTGGATACTTTGGAGGACTGACAGTGAGCCTCTCACACACAGTGACCTTGCATTTGGTGAAACTATCATCAGCACTTGATCGCTTCGTCACGAAACGTGGCGTGGACGTTGCATAATGGGCCGTTGTGATTCCCATTTGAACACGTCCTTCTTGCAGCTTTGCAGACCTGTGAGGTGTCAGTCTTGTGCTGGAAGAAGTGGCGCCTCTGCGAATGCTGCGCTATCGGCAGCCTGGTCCTGGTCCTGGTTGCTGTATCAATGGCTGTAATTATAGAGCGTGGACTGATCCGCGCAAACCTTGCACAGATCGTTGATCAGAAAACAGCGTGGTGGCCCTGGCTAAAGCTTTTCGCCGGATCTGTCAAATCTGGCTACATACATACATACATACATACATAGACACAGCACTGAGCCGAGCTTAGATGAGTTTGCAACTTTTTGGGTGTTGTTATTGTCTGTCTGCTGTTGTTTTTTGTTGTTGTTGTTTGTTTGGTTTAGTTTTTGTTTTGTTTGTTTGTTTTGGGGTTGTTTGTTTCTTGTGTGTGTGTGTGTGTGTGTGTGTGTGTGGTGTGTGTGTGTGTGTGTGTGTTGTGTGTGTGTGTGTGTGTGTGTGTGTGTGTGTGTGTGTGTGTGTGTGTGTGTGTGTGTGTGTGTGTGTGTGTGTGTGTGTGTGTGTGTGTGTGTGTGTGTGTGTGTGTGTGTGTGTGTGTGTGTGTGTGTGTGTGTGTGTGTGTGTGTGTGTGTGTGTGTTGTGTGTGTGTGTGTGTGTGTTTTTGTGTGTGTGTGTGTGGTTGGTGTGGTGTGGTGTGTGTGTGTGTGGTGTGTGTGTGGTGTGTGTGTTGTCTGTCTGTCTGTCTGTCTGTCTGTCTGTCTGTCTGTCTGTCTCTGTGTCTCTGTGTATGTGTGTGGTAACAGAACGGCTTTCGTTCTTCCAAACGCTGGGCACCAAAACACGAGAATCAAAAGCAGATAAGGGGCCTATGTTTAATTTTTCACCCCTTAACTGTTGTTTAAGCGCTGTTTTGTCGCTTGAAAAAAAAAGGGGCGTAACATTTTACCCCGAAATCAAAAGCAGACAGGGATCAAACCTATGTTTCATTTTACACCGCTTAACTGTTGTTTAAGTGTTGTTTTGACGCTTCAAAAAAGGGGGCATAGGGGCCTATCATTTTACCCCGAAAATTCGCACGTTGTGTTTTGTCAAACCAAGCGTTCTTTATAACCTGTTATGTGTTTGGATCTCATAACAAAACGATCGGTGCTCTTTGCGTGTTGTGTCTTTGCCTGTCTCAAACCAAACTTACAGATCATAGGTTTGTTTAAGGTTGTGTAACTCTTGCCTGCTTGGCCTTCTGTAACTCATCATTACGCTGATGTCTGTGGACTTAGGCATACGATTTCGTCTACAGAAAAGAAGCGCACTCACACACATGATTATTCACACATACGCACGCACGCGCGCGTACACACACACATACACACACACATACACACACACACACCACACACACACACACACACACACACACACACACACACACACACCACACACACACACACACACACACACACCACACACAAACACACACACACACACACACACACACACACACACACACACACACACACACACACACACACACACACACACACACACACACACACACACACACACCCACACACAACACACACACACACACACACACACACACACAACACACACACACACACACACACACACACAACACACACACAAAACACACACACACACAGCACGCACGCACCCACCCTCACGCACACACCCCACACACACACACACACACACACACACACACACACACACACAATCGCGCGCGCGACGCACGCACGCACGCACGCACGCACGCACGCACGCACGCACGCACACACACACACACACACACACACACACACACAACACACACACACACACATATACACACACTCGCGCCCTAGAGAGAGTTTGTCTTTTGGCCAACGCACATACGTAGTAGGACTTAAAGCTGTAACATAAACAGTGCGCTTTGAGACAAAAATGCGCTCGTTTAATCATCGATCTTGACTACAAAAACTCCCGATTCCTAGAGTGCGCTTATGAACATTACTCGCTTAATAACGACTGATTTATCGTCAGTAATAACGACTGATCCCGGTTTTGTTCTGGTCCCATCTGTCACTGCCTAGTACGAAATCGTCTTCATCCTCACTGCAGTGGACTGGAACCTGTAAGTAAGTAACTTGGTGTTTTACGCCCAGTCAGCCATTACGCGGATGAGTGGAAAACGACGAAAGTAGCTCTAAAGGGTTATAGTTACTTACTCCTTGGATTTTTAACGTGCCGTCAAATGCATTGGGTTACACCAGAACGAATCACACATTCAAAATTCTTTTACACAAGCTCAAAACACACAAGTCACTACATCACAACTTTGTCTAATTTACTGTTAGAATGTTAAAAAGCCAACCTTTTATCCCTCTATCAATGCACAATAATGTATGTTTTGTACCTATTAACATTCCGAAAGGCTCTGATCGCCACGGGAACCTGCTTGATCGCTTGTAAATATGAGCAGGGTGATCTATTTTATTCTGCGGGCACACGTACAGGGCCAAAACTAACACAGTCAAAAGGTAGGAAGAGGATTTGGGTGGAAAATGAAACTGAACGGACAGGGAAAGTGGAAATTAGGACAAGAAATCAATTCTTGGCAGTGAGAAAAGCATGCATGGCTATGTTCTGACCTACTCCAGGCTTTAAAGAGAAAACATTTATCAGCTCTAGGTTCTCAACGGGTG
>JABMCL010000190.1:30000-37500 GCA_018857735.1 Alviniconcha marisindica | reverse complement strand
ACGTGGCTAGGTGCTTGACTATAACCTCTTCTGCTCTTGGCTTAGCTCACATGCATTAACCGTTTCCTGGCTAATTAGCAGTGATTTCAGGCAGCACTTGCCAATTTCAAGCAGCATTTACCAAATCACTCTTCAAACTGTTTTATACTGTGTCCTTCCCCTCCCATTCCCACCCGCACCCGCCTTCTTCCTGAGACAATTTGCGTTAAAGGAGAACCTGTTTCCACATCAGTTGGGTTTAGAGTGATGAAGTCAAGGAAGATTTCCAAGCTTGCCAGACTACAACCGAACAAACAGCTTGAGGATGATGAGCCCAATCAATTTCTCGATGTTTCTTGGTTGAGAATTATGTCGACTTTATTGTCTCCCGGTTGGATGTTTGACTCTTTGTTGGGAAATTTGCCAGGGTTTGCCTTCGCGCGCGCGCGTGTGTGTGTGTGTGTTTGTGTGTGTGTGTGTGTGTGTGTGTGTGTGTGTGTGGTGTGTGTGTGTGTGTGTGTGTGTGTGTGTGTTGTTGTGTGTGTGTGTGTGTGTGGTGTGTGTGTGTGTGTGTGTGTGTGTGTGTGTGTGTGTTGTGTGTGTGTGTGTGTGTGTGTGTGTGTGTGTGGTGTGTGTGTGTGTGTTGTGTGTGTGTGTGTGTGTGTGTGTGTGTTGTGTTGTGTGTGTGTGTGTGTGTGTGTGGTGTGTGTTGTTTGTTTAGTGTGTGTGTGTTGTTTTGTGTGTGTGTGTGTGGTGTGTGTGTGTGTGTGTGTGTGGTTTTTGTGTGTGTGTGTTGTGTGGTGTGTTGTTGTTGTGTTTTGTGGTGTGTGTGTGTGTGTGTGTGGTGTGTGTGTGTGTGTGTGTGTGTGGTTGTGTGTGTGTGTGTGTGTGTGTGTGTGTGGTTGTGTGTTGTTTTTTCTTCTTCTTTTTTAATGAAGAATCACGGAGTTAGCTGCAACATTTCCTTTCCTTTCTTACTGAGCTGTGAATTGTTGTTGCTGTTGGTTGTGGTGGTGGTTGTGGTTGTGGTGGTGGTGGTGTTTTGGGGGGAAGAGGAAGCGCTCGACGATATTCCAGAAAAAGACGAGAGAGGGCCATTATTAATCAGACAAATATTGGAACTGTTTCAAAAACAATGTTGGGGAAACTTGTGAGAGACGAGGGAAGCGCATATCGGTTTCTCCGAGCACATAGATACGATCTTGAACTGAACTGAACTGAGTAATGTGTTTGTTTTTCACAGGTACAATTTTATTACACGTGCAAGAAATCATTATTTGAACTTCTTTACTTTTCTCTTGGCATGAAAAAACATACAGTTAATTCTCTTTACTTCCAAACCACGTCCGGTCTAGAATAAAAATTGGTTCTGTCGCCGAGTGTGCCGGAAATGGAGGGTATATATTCAACTGGGGGGGGCATCCTTTTTTGAGGATGTCCTCTGGTGGAGTTTATTTACCTTGTAATTTACTCGCAATCCAGGAGAGAGTTACCGTAGGTGACTCGGGTTTTCATTGCTGCGTTTATGTGTGACGTCTTTTGAGGGCTAATTATCTCCCTTGTTTATTGATTCTTTACTTCTGGTACAGGTATGAAAAAAAAAAACATTTAGATCTTTTTATTTCTAATATACACATGTGAAAAGCGGTTAAGGTTCTCGTGAGACATGAGTACCCGGTACACTTAGATTTTTCCTATACTGGCTGCGGCTTTTCGCGTTTGTTAACATGTCAGCACTTAGAAAAACAATGGATTATAATTACATTTTAGGAGCGTAGAAAGCATGACCATTTATTTTTGTGCGAACTGACCGAGATCTTCAACTTACATGTACACAGTTTAATAACATCGAATCCGGTTAAAAGGTAACAACTCTAACCCCGCGCCCCCCCCCCCCCCCCCCCCCCCCCCCTCCCCCACCGTCTGTCTGTCTGTCTGTCAGTCAGTCTCTGTCTGTCTCTGTCTCTCTGTCTGTCTGTCAGTCAGTCTCTGTCTGTCTCTGTCTCTCAGTCTGTCTGCCAGTCAGTCTCTGTCTGTCTCTCTGTCTCTCTGTTTCTCTGTCTCTCTGTCTCTGTCTCTGTCAATCTGTCTGTCTGTCTGTCTATCTGTCTGTCTGTCTGTCTGTCTGTCTCTCTCTCTCTCTCTCTCTCTCTCTCTCTCTCTCTCTCTCTCTCTCTCTCTCTCTCTCTCTCTCTCTCTCTCTCTCTCTCTCTCTCTCTCTCTCTCTCTCTCTCTCTCTCTCTCACCCATAAAACTCCACCCAGTTCTTCCGACTGCTTGTGAGAATGCCCCCCCCCCCCTTTTCCCCTTCTTTTTCTACCTCTCCTTTACTGTTCTTTTTAAGATAAGCATTGACTACTTCTGTTTTCTTTTCCGACACTAGTCATAATTATGAACTGATCAGATGTTCTGCTGCTTTATTTGCTGGTTGTATGCTCATAATATGTAACTGAATGATGTGCATGTGTTCATCTGGCGCTGTGAACACGCTATGTTCGTGTGGAAACTCTGTATAACATTTCACTCACTCATTCATGCCTATATATATGTATATAAATCATGCCTGTAATTTGATATCTATTCATCAGTAGCTTAGCAAGGACTAGTTGTTAGACAGGTTTTTGACTGAACATAAACTACAATCCTTGTAAAATAAAGTTTTCGAGTTCGAGTTCTCTCTCTCTCTCTCTCTCTCTCTCGTCTCTCTCTCCTCTCTCTCTCTCTCTCTCTCTCTCTCTCTCTCTCTCTCTCTCTCTCTCTCTCTCTCTCTCTCTCTCTCTGTTTGAAAGATCGCTTGCGCGTGTATGTGAATGTGTGTGTGCTTGTGTGTGTGTTTGTGTGTGTGTTCCATGCATGTTTGTGTGTTTGTGTGTGTTTGTGTGCGGGTGTGTGTGTGTGTGTGTGTGTGTGTGTGTGTGCGTGTGTGTGTGCGTGTGTGTGTGTGTGTGTGGTGTGTGTGTGTGTGTGTGTTGTGTGTGTGTGTGTGTGTGTGTGTGTGGCGCGCGCGCGCGCGCGCGCATGTGTCAGTGTGTGTGTATGTCTGTGTGTGTCTACATGTGTCTGTGTGTTCTTAGCTATTCCACCCCCCCCCCCCCCCGCCCCCCCATCCCCCCTTCCCCTTTTCGTCTACCCTCCCCTCCTTCCTCGTAACTACCATAGTGCACTTTCCCTCCCTTCCCATCTTTGTAATCCACATGCTAATAAAAACAATGACGTCATATCTCCGAAAACAATCCCGTAATCCGCGAGGAACCGGATGTTCACTCCCACAGTTTCAGAAGCAACACCGATAAGACCGAAGTTTGACGTGTTGACGTGGAAACCATTGTTCCAACAAACCGCTTTAAATAAGCTCGTGGAAAGGGGGCTATTGATCCGTTCTTAGTTCTCTTTACTTCGGAACGAGAAACAGCTTGACTTTCTTTTTCAGGATGTTTTTCTCTTTCACCGAGAAACCAGACTGGCCTTGAATAAACGACAAGACTGAAGAAAAAGGAGAAGAAAGGAAAGTGAAAATGTGAGAGATCAACATGTTTTTGATCAATCGCTGAGAAACAGAACTAGGTCCAGTCAGTGACCGACACAAGACGCGAATGGTTGCATGCTGGCCATCCCAGATCGACCCAGCACGGCCATCTAGCTATAGCTATAGTGCTAACGGGCTTTTACTGACCGTTGTTGGTCGCTTTTATGTAGCGCTATTCTCCGTTCTCGAGCAGACTCACTGCGCTCGCATGTGACTCAGTAAGTCAGTCAACACGGTGCTTAACGTCCACAGAAACCACAAGGCTTATTAGGGACGGGGAGAAGGGGTGGAAGGGGGTATGGAGGTGAAGTAAGTAAACATGGTGCTTGACGTCCACAGAAACCACAAGGCTTATTAGGGACGGGGAGAAGGGGTGGAAGGGGGTATGAGGTGAAGTAAGTAAACATGGTGCTTGACGTCCACAGAAACCATAAGGCTTATTAGGGACGGGGAGAAGGGGGAAGGGGGGTATGGAGGTGAAGTAAGTAAACATGGTGCTTGACGTCCACAGAAACCACAAGGCTTATTAGGGACGGGGAGAAGGGGTGGAAGGGGGTAATGAGGTGAAGTAAGTAAACATGGTGCTTAACGTCCACAGAAACCATAAGGCTTATTAGGGACGGGGAGAAGGGGGGGAGGGGGTATGGAGACGGGGGAAGAGGGAGATTATATACCTATCACTACACTGTCACCCCCAGAATGACTCATGCATTAAGGTGGGCAGCGATGAGAGCCATTTCCATGTTTCATAAACTGCGAGGGACAAAGTCCACAGACCACAACTTTTGAAGAGAAGGGAAAGCCGAAGCGGATTCGAACCGAGGCCCCTCCGCTTACCAGCCTAACGCCTTACCGCTGGGCCAAACTGGCTGTATGAATGACTAGCTTTTTATGGCGCGTTTTTGTTTTGTTTTGTTTTGTTTTTTAATATCCACCGAAGTGGTGTACTTACAGCGCTGGCATGACAGGTGCCACGTGAAACTGCTGCCGTCTCGGCGCGTTCTGTGTACGCCATACAACTAAGCACCACGTCGTTCTATGCAAAACCACATACGTAAGGTGCGTGCGTGTTTAGCAGTAACCTGCCACCTGCACTTTTGGCAGGATCTTTTACGTGCTACTGCGGTAACACGGGAGTGGAACGGATACCGAAATAAGAGTCAGCGCAGAAAGCTGACCCTGGAGAAGAAAATTCTCCCGCCGGCTCCTGCAGGGACTCGAACCCGGGCCTTTCAATCACGAGGCCGGTGCTCTAACCACTGAGCTATCCTCGCTCCCCAACCGTGTTGCGGAGTCTCTGGTTCAAATCTCATCAGTCATGTCATCGTCGAATTATTCATCCTGAAACTCTGCGTGCCGTGTTAAAAAAAAAAAAAAAAAAATCATTTATAATTCCCCAAACAGAGAGATATGGTAGCACCAGGTTAAAAAATAAATCATTTATAATTCCCAACGGAGAGATATGGTGGCGCCAGGTTTAAAAAAAATAAAAAGACACGTCCGAGCGCTCTGCAACGCGTATAATTGTCACTCTTCTGGACTCTTTATTTACAAAATGACATCCGCTGTCGCTGAAAGGACGGCTATCGTCGCTTAGCTGATTCGTGGTGCTGAGCAAGCAAGCGCTGTCCATCCCCACAAGAGAGGCTGGCGCTGACGATTCGTTTGCTTCAGACATCAGATGAGACTCTTCATCACCGAGAGACGGAAAACGTGACAATTTGTACCTTGGAGAGCTAGACGCGACAGTCTCCTAAACGTGACAATTTGTACCTTGGAGAGCTAGACGCGACAGTCCTCTAGCTTGCTACAAACGTGAAAGAAGTGGAGAAAGTGTATTGAATTTGCCCTCTAGGCTATCCCAGAGGTAATTCTGGATGTAATGCGCGCAGGATATATATATATATAGAGAGAGAGAGAGAGAGAGAGAGAGAGAGAGAGAGAGAGAGAGAGAGAGAGAGAGAGAGAGAGAGAGAGAGGAGGGGGGGGGGGGAGGGGGGGGGGGAGGGGGGGGGGGGGGGGGGGGATGGGGGGGGGGGGGGAGGGAGGGAAGGGGGGGGGGGGGGGGGGAGGGAGGGGTGTTAGGTGTTTCTCAACGCAATGAAAGAGGACGAAGACGGCAAAGGAACAGGCAGGCAGACAAACAGAACACGCACGCACGCACGCACGCATTCACGCACGCACGCACGCACGCACGCACGCACACACACACACACACACACACACACACACACACACACACGCAAACACACGCACGCATGCATCACAACACACACCACACACACACACACACACACACACACACACACACACACACACACACACACACACACACACACACACACACACACACACCACTCACCCCCCCCCCCACACACACCACCACCCACACACACACACAACAACACAACACACCACACACACACACCACACACACACAACACACACACACACACACACCCACACCACACACCACACACACACACCACTCACCCCCCCCCCACACACACACACACACATACCACCCACCACACCACCACCACACACACACGCACGCACGCACGCACGCACGCACGCACGCACGCACGCACGCACGCACACACACACACACACACACACGAGAAACACATTTAATAAGAGAGGAGCAGACAGAGAGTGGAGGAGGTACTATACACATCAAAGGCTGGCCACATAGTTGCAGGCCGTATCCTTCGGTTCTATCGCTTAATTTCTTATCAGCACTTTTCAACTCCTGTTTGTGTCTTCTTCTTCTTCTTCTTCTTCTTCTTCTTCTTCTTCTTCTTCTTCTTCTTCACACCACTTCTTCTTCTTCACACCACTTCTTTTTTGACAACGCACTCTTTCCCTTTACTGAAAGTTCTCTGCGACCTGAAACGTAGTGTATGTACATTTTACCTGCATTTGTTTATGCTATGCGGGTGTGTGGGCGGAACCTGGCATGTGTTGTTTGTTTATGCTAACTGTAATATATGGCTTTTGTCTGTATTTTGCGAGTGTATTAATTGCTGCCCAGCTACGTGTTGTGAAGGTGTAATCATACATACATTTGACACATTTGACATGTGCTTTTCCTTTATGCGATTGTGTGGCCGCACTGTTATGCGTTGTAAAAAAAGATGTATGTTGTGATATTTCTTGTTGTGTAGTTGCAACAGGTTTTATATTATTAGTACTATTATTTAATGATTTCGCCAAATGCAGTTTGTCAAATCGCAGCAAAAACAATTAAAACGCAAAACACTAGACATCAAAATAACATAGCAAAGCAGCTCAGCCCAAAACAGATGAGTATTATACATGTCATTTTTCACCGATTAACTGTTAAGTGGGTAGCAAGAAGAGGGGTCTTATCACGAAAAGTGGCATGCCACATTTGCCATAGCGTTGTTTTTAACCTTTTATGTGTTGTTCACGGTGATGCATGTACACGCTTTCCCAATTCTCTAACTTCCCGGATGAGATGATAAAGTTATCGCGAATTTTTGAACTGACCCTGGCAACGATTGGTCGGTACAAAATCTGCGAAGGTCAATGTGTCCGTATCTCTTCCTCTAGATACCGAAAAGGATTTGTGTCCGGTTCATATGCCCCTTGATTCCCAGACGACGTCAGACCGATGTTTACTTTCATCGTGTGGAGTCACACGGGGTCAGTAAGGACGGTAATACCAGATAAGGCCAGAGCTGACACTCAGCCCCGACCTGCGATCACGACCGCGTCCCTGTTGGTGTGTTAATTCCCCTTTGGCTATCTTGTCCTCAGGGGACCACGGATCTCATCCATATTTCTCTCGGTGTACCACGCCAGGTGCTCAGAGATCAGGAGCTGTGAGAAAAAAATCGAGTTGGCCGTCCTGGGCTCCCCGTCCCTAATAAGCCTTATGGTTTCTGTGGACGTTAAGCACCATGTTGACTTACCTTACTGAGTGGGTCAGAGTTCAGGAGCTGTGTGAAAGTCGAGGTGGCCGTCCTGGG
>JABMCL010000190.1:22500-25000 GCA_018857735.1 Alviniconcha marisindica | reverse complement strand
GCAGAGTTGATGGGAACAACAGAAGAGCGAGTCAGCAGTAACTAGCTATAGGCCGCTCGACTCACACTGAAAGCCATTGCACTCCGGCAAAATGCAGAGTTGATGGGAACAGCAGAAAAGCGAGTCAGCAGTAACTAGCTGTAGGCCCCTCGACTCACACTAACAGCCATGCATTCAAGCAACATGCAGAGTTGATGGGAAAAAAGAAAGCGAGTCAGCAATAACTAGCTGTAGGCCCCTCGACTCACACTAAAGCCATGCATTCAAGCAACATGCAGAGTTGATGGGAACAACAGAAGAGCGAGTCAGCAGTAACTAGCTGTAGGCCGCTCGACTCACACTGAAAGCCATTGCACTCCGGCAAAATGCAGAGTTGATGGGAACAGCAGAAAAGCGAGTCAGCAGTAACTAGCTGTAGGCCCCTCGACTCACACTAACAGCCATGCATTCAAGCAACATGCAGAGTTGATGGGAACAACAGAAGAGCGTGTCAGCAATAACTTGCTGTAGGCCCCTCGACTCTCACTAATAGCCATGCATTCAAGCAACATGCAGAGTTGACGGGAACGGCAGAAAACGAGTCAGCAATAACTAGCTATAGGCCCCTCGACTCACACTAATAGCCATGCATTCAAGCTGCATGCAGAGTTGATGGAACAGCAGAAGAGCGTGTCAGCAGTAACTGGCTGGAGACGCCTAGCTCACACTGAAAGCCATGCACTCGGACAACATGGGGATCGGGGATAGCTCAGTGGTTAGAGCGGCGGACTCGTGATCGAAAGGTCGCGGGTTCGAATCCCTGCAGGAGCGCCGGGAGAATTTTCTTCTCCAGGGTCGACTTTCTGTGCTGCTTTTTATTTCGGTATCCGTTCCAACCCCGTTTTTCCCGGCGGCAAAACGTAAAAGACCCCAGTAAATTTTTCCCAAAAAGTGCGGGTGGCATTTTACAGCAAAATTTCGAAATCCCTTTTTTACGTTGGGGTTTTTGGGCGGGGAAGTGACGTGGTGCGTGGTTGTATGGGGGCACAAAAAAAAAGCGCCGAACGGCAGCAGTTTTTGCGGCACCATCCACACCCATGTAGAATCACATGCGAGCGCAGTGAGTCTGCTCGAGAACGGAGAACAGCGCTATATTAAAGCGATCAACAAGAACACGCAGAGTTGATGGGAACAGCAGAAGAGCGTGTCAGCGCGGCAGTAACTAGCTGTAGATCCCTCGCACTGAAGTCCATGCACTCGGGTAATCAGCACAGAACTCGGACAAGGTTTGCTCTCAAATTGGTCTTGCCCGCATTTCGATGATTTCATCCACGCTTTCAGCTTCTCAATGATACCTTTGTACTCTTTTTTTCTTCTTCTTCTCCATTTTGATGGGTGGTAGTCGTGTCTCTCTATTGATTTTCCTGCGAGTCAGCTGATTAGATGCCTCTATAGTGATCATTGTTACTTGGCAACGGTATCTGTGAAATCACAAGTGGCAGTTTAAGTAACGGCATAGAAATTACATATGTTTGACCCGTCCGATTGGCCTGCTGTCTGATGCTAACCAACCTATAACCACACATCTATTAAAACACACAGAAGATCACAAATCTATAAAAAGAATGAGCAGTTTAGGTGACCATGGGCTGCATTAGTAGACATACACTGTCTGAATTGCATGACCGGTGATTTTTCACGATTTCTCATGGTCGCATAAATCTGCCAAAAGTTAGCAATAAGATCTCCCCCATTTCTCTATCTCTGTCTCTCTGTCTCTGTCTCTGTCTATCTGTCTCTCTCTGTCTCTGTCTCTGTCTCTCTCTGTGTCTCTCTCTGTCTCTGTCTCTGTGTGTGTCTCTCTCTCTCTCTCTCTCTCTCTCTCTCTCCTCCATCTCTTTATCCTCTCCTCTTTTTCTCCTCCCCCCTCTCTCTCTCCCTCTTCCTCTCTCTCTCCTTCTCTTTCTTCCTCCTCTCCTTTCCCCTTTTCCCCCCCCCTTGGGTCTCTCTTCCCCCCTCTCTTTTCTCTCTCTGCCCTGTATGCATGTACATGTATGCAATGTGTGCATCTGATGCTAGTTTCTGTGTGGATGTTTTTTTCTCCATATACACATTTTGGTTCATTCACTCATGCATCCTTTTTGTGTATATTTATATGTATATAAATGCTCGCATGTAATCTTTCTGCTCACCAGTAGGTCGCTTGCAAGGACTACTTACTAAACAGATATGACTCAAACTAAACTACAATCCTTTTATATATAAATTACACACTCTCTCCCCTCCTCGCTCTCCTCTTTTCTCTCCTTTTTCCCCTTCCGGCCCCCACCTCCTCTTCTCTCCTCCTCCTCCTCTCCTCCTCTCCGGTCCTCTCCTTTTCCCCTCTCTCTCTCTCTCCTCTCTCCTCTTTTCTCCCTTTTTTTTTTTCTCTCTCTCTCTCTTTTCCTCCCTCCTTTCCCTTCTTCTCTCCTCCCTCTCTCTCTCCTCTCTCCTCTTCTCTCCTGTGTGTGGTGGGTGTGTG
>JABMCL010000190.1:15000-17500 GCA_018857735.1 Alviniconcha marisindica | reverse complement strand
AAATGAACTATGGTGAATCATAAACATCTCTCTCTCTCATCTCTCTCTCCTCTCTCTCTCATGTCTCTTCTCTCATCTCTCTCTCTCTCTTCTCTCTCTCTCTCTCTCTCTCTCTCTCTCTCTCTCTCTCTCTCTCTTCTCACATACCACATCACTACACAACACACACAACACACACACACACACACACACACAACACACAACACACACACACACACACACACAAACACACAACACACACAACACACACCACACACACACACACACACACACACACACACACACACACACACACACACACACACACACACACACACACACACACACACAGAGTCATCTTTATTTATTCAATATTTAAGATTCTACTGTTATATGAATACCAGGTCAAGTCAGTTTGAACTACCTTATTCTTCTTCTTTTTTCTTATTCTTTTTTTCTTTCTTTCTGGTCTGCAGGTATTGCAGTGCAACCAGCCGGACTCGGACCCGTCCAGTATCCATGACTTCACCTTGCTGGACATCACCAAGACCAAAAACATCTCCCTCAGCGATTACCGAGGCAAGGTCAGTCAAGACAAGTCAACAATTTATTTCACAAACGCCAACGGGGATACATGAAACGTCAATAAGAGAACATTTGACAAATTTCACAACGGTTAGAGACGGCTATCAGCCAGAATAACAACGTTTTAATTGGACGTACAGTACAAAGCAAGTTGCTTGTTGCAAGCAAGTTGTTTGTAATCCAGTAACCCCAAGACAATACAGCGTCTACCTCTGGGGCATATATCCCGCTAGACGCGACGTTTCATGCCACCTTTTACAGTGTGTGTTCTATGTCACGTGTTACAAAGTATTCGATGTCACGTTTTACAGTGTGTTCTATGTCACGTGTTACGTTACAGTGTGTTCTATTTCACGTTTTACGGTGTGTTCTGTGGCAGGTTTTACAGTGTGTTCTATGTCACGTTCTGCAGTGTGTTCTGTGTCCTGTTCTACGGTGTGTTCTGTGTCAGTGTTCTGCATAGTGTTCTATGTCACGTTTTACGGTGTGTTCTATATGTCACGTTTTACGGTATATTCTATGTCACATTTTACACTGTGTTCTGTATGTCACGTTTTACGGTGTGTTTTATGTCAAGTGTATTCTATATGTCACGTTTTACGGTGTGTTCTATGTCACGTTTTACGGTGTGTTCTGTCACATTTTAAAGTGTGTTCTATATGTCACGTTTTACGATGTCTTCTATGTCACGTTTTACAATGTGTTCTATGTCACGTTCTACGGTGTGTTCTATATGCCACATATTTCACCATGTGTTCTATGTCACCTTTTACGGTGTGTTCTGTGTCACGTTTTACAGTGTGTTTTATGGCACGTTTTACGTTGTGTTTTTATGTCACATGTCCTGCCTGACTGCAGGTGGTCCTGGTGGTCAACGTGGCCACCTACTGACACTACACCAGCCACTACCATGGCATGAATGCACTCATGAACAAATATGGTAGTCAGGGACTGGTCGTTTTGGGTTTCCCCTGTACTCAGTTTCACTACGTAAGTACTGGTGTGTGTGTGTGTGTGTGTGTGTGTGTGTGTGTGTGTGTGTGTGTGTGTGTGTGTGTGTGTGTGTGTGTGTGTCCATACATGTGTGTCCATACATGTGTGTGTGCGTGCATGTGTGTGTACGTACGTGTGTGTGTGTGTGTGTGTGTGTGTGTGTGTGTGTGTGGGGTGTGTGTGTGTGTGTGTGTGTGTGTGTGTTTTGTGTGTGTGTGTGTGTGTCCCATACATGTGTGTCCATACATGTGTTGTGCGTGCATGTGTGTGTGTGTGTGTGTGTGTGTGTGTGTGTGTGTGTGTGTGTGTGTGTGTGTGTGTGTGTGTGTGTGTGTGTTGTGTGTGTGTGTGTGTGTGTGTGTGTGTGTGTGTGTGTGAGAGAGAGAGAGAGAGAGAGGGAGAGAGAGACAGACAGATAGACAGACAGACAGACAAACAGAGACAGAGACAGACACAGACAGACAGACACAGACAGAGAGAGACAGAGAGACTCTGTCACTGGATGTCACTGGATCAGTATACCACGCCGAAACGTACGAGGGTATGACTGTTTTCCCCAAGTACTTGAGGTGTTGTGTTAAAAGTCTGTAAAGCCACTCAGCCAGAGCGAACTCCCGTTGTGCAGCAAGAACCGGGTACAGAGGAGGAGATCCTTAACGGCGTCAAGAACGTTCGCCCCGGAGGCGGCTTCGTGCCCAACTTCCAGCTCTTCGCCAAGATCGAGGTCAACGGCGCGAATGAGCATCCGCTGTACACCTACCTCAAGGTACCACGCCCTCGACTAATGACTATCCTATGTACATTTCCTATGTACATCTACCTTAAGTTACTACATCCTGGCCTAGTGACTATCCTATGTACATTTACCTAAGGTATCACATTCTAGACCAGTGACTATAATCCCGTGTACGTCTAGATACCTTAAGGTATCACATTCTACACT
>JABMCL010000190.1:0-7500 GCA_018857735.1 Alviniconcha marisindica | reverse complement strand
AGTAAGCTTCACTTTCTCCCATCTTCTCAAAATGGCCTCCGCCACACATGCAACCTTCAAAAACACGTCACACCAGCATTTTGGGGAGTAGAAACGTGATTTAAGTATCAAAATAACGAACAGAACTTGCAGATTTCAGACATCTGAAATTGCCAAATTTTAAGACTCATTTCGTGAGAACGGGTCACAAGTACACTCTTCCTCTTTAGCTGTCTCCGCTTTTCACCACCTGTTAGCCTAATTCCCCTTCTCACAAAAACAAAAACAAACAAAAAATCTGAAAGCAGAATGACTGCTAGCGTTCTAAAACAATATCCTTCAAGATTCTTCAGCACAGGACCGGAAAACAACATAGCTCAACCAAAAAAGATAAGTTATTTCGCTTCTCATCTCATTTTTCATCGTTTTTCACCGTTTAACTGTTTAAGTGTCGCTTTGTAGCTTGACAAAGGGGATTACCCCAAAAATTTGCAGATTGTGTTTTTGTCCTAATAAATAAGTGTTCTTTTGAACCTTTTATGTGTCTGGATATCCCTCTCTCTCTCGGATCCAGTAACGAAGGGCTGCTTCTCGTCCGCAACACTCCTCGAAGGGAGGCAGGGAATGTCTGATGGGAACCCTGTCTGGAATCTCAGGGCTGCCATTTGATTCTCCTTTCCTATCTCCTCTCTCCGCCTAGTCCTCTTGCTCTTTCTGTCTTGTCATTTTTCTGCTAATGGTCCATTCTCCTGATTGTTTTGTTTTTGTTTGTTTGTTTGTTTGTTTGTTGTACAGTACATACAATACAAGCCATATGTAACACGGTTTGTTGTATACACGTCTATATAATACAGCACAAGCCACTTGGAATACTGTTTGTTGTATACATGCCTATCGAATACAATACAAGCCATGTGTAACGCGGTTGTTGTACACATGTCAATATAGTACAACAAAAGCACATGTAACACGGTTTGTTGTTTTTGATTGACGATTGCTTATATTGTTGTACACATGTCTACATAATACAACACAAGCCACATGTAACACGTTTGTTGTATACATGCCTATATAATACAACACAAGCTGCATGTAACATGGTTTGTCGTATACGTGTATGTATAATACAATCCACATGTAACGCGGTTTGTTGTATACATGCCCTATATAATACAACACAAGACACATGTAACGTTGTGTGTTGTATACATGTCTATACAACACAGTACAATCCACATGTAACACGGTACAAGCCACATGTAACACGGTTTGTTGAATACATGTCTATACAACACAATGCAAGCCACATGTAACACTGTTTGCTGTATACAATTCACACAACACAATACAAGCCACATGTAACACTATTTGGTGTATGTATGTCTACACAACACAATACAAGCCACATGTAACACGGTTTGGTGTGTACACGTCTATACAACACAATACAAGCCATATGTAACACGGTCTGGTGTACGCACGTCTATACAACACAATACAAGCCACATGTAACACGTTTTGGTGTATACATGTCTATACAATACAAGCCAGGTGTAGCACGGTGGCTATACGTAGCCCAGTTAAGGAATGCGAGTCACATTCCAACAAAGTCCGCATGGCGGCTCTCGTTAGTCAGTTACAGCTGCAGTCCTGTGGGCGTGTTTTCTTCGTCGTTGTCGTCTTCCATTAGGGGTAGCCACTACAATCATCATTTTGATGATTGTTTTGCCCTCACAATCACACTGTCGACAGTTCACCGACCATCCCTCAGAGTTACATTGGGACACAGCCCGCACATCAGCCTTAAAATACCCACCACATTGTAACTCAGTCCACTGGCCAACTCTCCGCATACAGACGTACAGCATGTCTAGCACAGTCTGTTGGCAGAGAAGCCCAGTGGACTCGTATTACGCAATTCGCTCGCTTGCTTGCTTGCCTGCTAGTTTAACGACAAGGTTCACTTGCGTGTGGCTGGCTATGAAATTCGAGGAAAATGTTCTTTGTATTTAACACGGTCCACCGAGAATCTCTCACCAAGCAGTGAACGGAGAGGCCCTCACCAAACAGTGAACACAAAGTCTCTCACCAAACAGTGAACACAGAGGCTCTCACCAAACAGTGAACACAGAGGCTCTCACCAAACAGTGAACACAGAGGCTCTCACCAAACAGTGAACACAAAGTCTCTCACCAAACAGTGAACACAGAGGCTCTCACCAAACAGTGAACACAGAGGCTCTCACCAAACAGTGAACACAGAGGCTCTCACCAAACAGTGAACACAGAGGCTCTCGCCAAACAGTGAGCACAAAGTCTCTCACCAAACAGTGAACACAGAGGCTCTCACCAAACAGTGAACACAGAGGCTCTCACCAAACAGTGAACACAAAGTCTCTCACCAAACAGTGAACACAGAGGCTCTCACCAAACAGTGAACACAGAGGCTCTCACCAAACAGTGAACACAGAGGCTCTCACCAAGCAGTGAACAGAGGGGCTCTCACAAACAGTGAACAGAGAGGCTCTCACCAGACAGTGAACATGGAGGCTCTCACCAAACGGTGAACATATTTGGACACCGCGTGTCATCAGCCCAAGTTCAAAGTTCAGTAAAAGGTCCCTGCGATTGTAGCAGATGTCGGTGACCCAATGGACCGTTCGAGATTTTCCTGTCTCCTCTTCGCTGTCTGTGTTGATTATGATGTGTCTTGATGCGTAAATCCAACCTTTCTAGAATAATTTATGGTCTGTAATGGTACGTGGGGCGGTGTCGGTCCGTACAAATGTTCATTTTCTTCTCAGTAGTCGCTTCTGTCGGTAACAGCAGCATCAAAGCCGCCATTTTTATACGGTGTTTAAGCTGCTTAAACGTAGTTTAATTTTATAGGCGTTTAGCCCTATCGGCGCTTCACGTGTGCCGATTTTTTCAATGTCGTCACCATTTAGAAGATAAACGCGATTAGAGAGGCTATTTGCTCTTCAAATATGCATACGGGCCCAGATCTTGCCATAAAGTGCATGAGCACATTCTGACACAGCCTCCAAGCCAGTGATATACATTCTAACAATCCACATAGCAGATCTCGATCACCATACACAATGAACATGCTCTGACACGGCCCACAGACCAGCTCTCACCACACAGTGATCCTGCATGAGGCACATTCTAACACAGGCCGCAGAACCGAGGACAGTAGTTGGCCACAACACGACAGAGATGAGGCTTGATGTAGTTGTCGTTGCAGAACCATTTGTCCGGATCGCACTCTGGGGAGAGAGAGAGAGAAAAAGGAAAGAATAAAGTCATAATTAAGCCACTGAAAATGTTACTTCGCTTCAGAAAAGGGTGGTAACAATTATGGTTAGCGTGTTGTCATGCAGTCACTGTAAAGCAAAAATAGTGTTCACAAAGAAAGGAGCAAAAAACAAAATGCTGCACTGCACAGTGTCCCTGGGTTTCTCGTGGTATTTATCGCCCAGTCAATAACTTTACATCTCTATCAGGACGAACAAAGTGTTTTTAAATAAAAACAAATCGAGTAAACGTCAAAAAGTCATCGACTATGTCCTTGATCAGAAAACGCGACTTCATTAAATTCAGTTAGAATTATGTTTTTAAGTGTCATTGGTGTCGATGTTGTTGGCGTTTCAAGTGCGGTTGGTTGTATCGTTGTTACTGTCTCTGTCTCTGTCTGTCTGTCTGTCTGTCTGTCTGTCTGTCTGTCTGTCTGTCTGTCTGTCTGTCTGTCTCTCTGACTCTTCTCTTCTCTCTCTGCTCTCTCCTCTCTCTCTCTCTCTCTCTTCTCTCTCACTCTCTCTCTCTCTCTCTCCTCAAATACACACAACACACACACACACACACACACACACACACACACAACACACACACACACACACACACAACACCACACACACACACACACACAACACCACACACACACACGCACACACACACACACTCGCTGATCGACATAGGGAAATACTTTTTCCTAGTCCTTTTTACGGATCAACGACTTTCTGCCCATTAAGGGATTCCTGACTGCTTTGGCAGCTCGATCGCTGCGGAAGAACATCGCCAATAGCTGGCTTAAAGACTGGTAAGTGACAGAGCATGTTTGAACTCCGGCGCACGTGCGACACGTTTCCTTTGACTTCAGTGACCCTTCCCACCGAGACGCAGTCCGCATCCTAATTAAAAGGAGACCCGAAGCAAGCTGGCCTGAAAGTGAAGACCTGTGCAAATATACTCAAGCCAGAACGTTAAGCAACTTGTAGAAGTGAAGAGTCTAAAGCTTTTCATACGTTTAACTGTTGTTTGAGTGTCGTTTTGTAGCTTGACAAAGGGAATTATTCCGAAAATTCGCAGATTGTGTTTTTGTCCTAATAAATAAGCGTTCTTTTGAACCTTTTATGTGTTTGGATATTTTCATATTCTCGTCAAATAAAGTGAGAGTCGGAATGATTTCAGAAACTTGATAATGCATGACTGAGCTGTCAAATCATCGTCACTGTGGACGATCACTTTGTATCAAACACAGGTACGGGGCGAGAATAAAACTCAGTTTGTCCAGACGTCCGGCTGAAAAGCCAGGCGCAGTACTGACCCGGGTTCGAGTTCCCAGTGCGGCAAGGGATTTAGTTTTTCTCTCAAAGTCAAGTTTCGGTGCAGACTCTCTTACGGTGTCTGTACAGCCTCCGTGCGCAACTGCATGCATCATCGCAGGTTAAAATGTTCACAGGTTCGCAGGTTAAAAATCCCAAGCGCTGGCAGCCATACCATTGTTTGGACACGCGAAAATACTGCACACACCGATAGGAGTGGGTATAGCGCTGCTCGTGCGACTGCTGTGCCTTACCCGAATTTCCAGCAAAGCGACAACGAAGAACAAACAAAGAAATGGCACACACACAAAAGTCAGGCAGTAAGAAGCAGCGCTCATGATCGTGTTTCCGCGACTTTCAGACGTTGATTTAAAAAATTAAAAAAATTAAACGAACTACACCATTAATCGACTTCTTCTTCTTCTTCTTCTTCTTCTTCTTCTTCTTCTTCCTTCTTCTTTTCTTTCTCGTTTTTATGGCCCTTGGTGCGTCTTCCCTCGGTGTCTCCTTTAAGTTTCAGAGTCTAGTCTAGTCCAGCAAGTGTTTCACAGGAAGTGCTTGGGCTCAGACGTCTGGAGGATTTTAAGTCTCCGCCCTGAAGCTCAAGGGAGGGTCCATAATGAGCACCTTTCCTGGTCTTAGGGCCACGACGGTAGCAGATACAGTTCCCGACTTCAACCTACACAGCACACATCCGCCGTGGGAGCAGGCCCATCGATTGCTTTCCATCAGGCTGCAGCCACCTGAAGGGGAATGAGTTACGTTGTTACACTTTTAACGCCCAGTTGTCTCCGAGGAGGTACTGGCGAGGACCGAGATACCAGGAGGTGGGGGGTGGGGGGTGGGGGGCCTGGGAAGGGGTCTGGGGGCGGGGTGGGGTGGGAGGTGGGGTGGTAGGTATCATTACCTGACGATACTCTACCACGTTTCAGCATTACGACGGGCGTGCTGCTCTCTCGTTAAGGGATGGAGGGAATTAACTCACACGACAGTGTTCCTGAACCGCAAAATTTTGAAGACACGGGTGGGCCGAAGATGGACTCGAAAGGAGTAACGAGATGCATCTTGCACTTTACTGTAAGGTTAATTAGACTTTAGGCACTTTGCTATAAGGTTAATTAGACTTTAGGCACTTTGCTATAAGGTTAATTAGACTTTAGGCACTTAACTATAAGGTTAATTAGACCTCATGCACTTTGCTATAAGGTTAATTAGACTTTAGGCACTTTACTATCAGGTTAATTAGACTTTAGGCACTTAACTATAAGGTTAATTAGACTTTATGCACTTTGCTATAAGGTTAATTATACTTTAGGCACTTTACTATCAGGTTAATTAGACTTTAGGCACTTAACTATAAGGTTAATTAGACTTTAGGCACTTAACTATAAGGTTAATTAGACTTTAGGCATTTTCTATAAGGTTAATTAGACTTTAGCACTTTACTATAAGGTTAATTCACTTAGGCACTTAACTATCAGGTTAATTAGACTTTAGGCACTTTACTATAAGGTTAATTAGACTTTATGCACTTTGCTATAAGGTTAATTAGACTTTAGACTTAACTATAGGAAATAGTTTGGGGGGGCAAAAAAGGGGGGGGGGGGGGGTGGGGGGGGGGGGGGGGGGGGTAAATGGGGGTAAAGACGCATCCACCCCGGGTAAAAAAAGAGTGTTTCCGTCTCGATTCAAATGATTGGGGTTTTATTTGTGCTGGTGTAAACTTTGTTACGGTTATAAAGAGACGCCTTGTTTTTCTGAATTGTTTGTAACAAACTTGCTCCCGTTTGAGCACCAACAAAAAAAATGCTCGTTAGCTGACAGTTTTCTGGGCCCTATGGTGTAACTAAATACGGCAGTGGTTGAAGGAAGGATGTCATAAACCAGTGCTTGGAGTTTGGTCTGGAGTCTCTCTCACACTCTACAGTAGTGAAAAATGGGGAGCTCTGCTTAGTGCTGTTATCTGTAGACGATTTAGACGGGGGCGGGGGGAGTGGGGGAGGGGGGGGATTGCGAATGCCTTACAAATGCCTATGGTCACAACACGCGCAATAGCAGCGGTGCTATGTCTGTCACTAAGTACGCCAAATTTTACTGAGTTAACCTATCGTATTGTAATACGGAACATCTTTCTTTCCTTTTTTTAGTTTTTAGTTTGTGTTTGTTTTTTGTTGTTATTTTTAGCAAGTTCGCCAGGAAAGAAAACTTTCTTTATTTTGATCTCATTGGGATCGATCATAGTTCTGCGTGACCAGAAACGCAATTATACACGCTTCTCTCTCTCTCTCTCTCTTTTCCCCTCTCCTCTCTCTCTCTCTCTCTCTCTCTCTCTCTCTCTCTCTCTCTCTCTTTTCTCTCTCTCTCCCCTCTCTCTCTCTCTCTCTTTCTCTCTCATCTACTCATCAGTACTTAATTAGCAAGACTAGTTGTTAGACAGGTTTTTGACTGAACCTAAACTACAATCCTTGTTAAAATAAAGTTTTGGAGTTCTTTCTCTCTCTCTCCCCTTTTCTCTCTCTCTCTCTCCTCCCCTCTCTCTTCTCTCTCTCCCCTCTCTCTCTCTCTCTCTCTCTCTCTCATTTTGTAAAAACTCTGACGAAACAGAAATTCATTTCCTCTTTGTATGTCCAAAATATAAAACGCTCAGAGAAACCTACTTGCTTGAAAAGTTCTATCTCCGTCCATCTGCGTTTAAAATGGCAATTTTACTAGCAGATACAAGGCAGACCTTACCACTTGCTACTTTATCTCTAAGGCATTCGAATTGAGATCGTCTGCGGTCCCTTGATTACTTAATACCTTGAATGTCACTCCTTAAATATGTTTCATATTTGATTATGCATATGAACAATGTGTTTTTGTGTGCGCGTGCGTGTTGCCAAATTGTGTGTATGCGTGCGTGCGTGGTAATGCGTTGT
>JABMCL010000186.1:0-11604 GCA_018857735.1 Alviniconcha marisindica | reverse complement strand
GGGCCGGGGCCGGTCGGAGGGCAGTGTTTTGAGGGCAAAAAGGGATTGGCGGCGGAATTGAGCGGAACGAAGGGGGGGTTTTATCCCGAATTTCCCGACTGAGGAATGTTTCACGACTCCTAATAGGAATGGCTCAGGGGAAATGACGGGGGTGGGGCCCGGGTTAATGGCTGGGGAAGTTCTGTGGTGGGGGCGTGGTTGTGTTTGGGGAAAAATGGCAGGGGTGGGGACTACGGTGCCGGACACACAAAAGGAGGTGTTGGATCGGTTTTTGAAGTTTTGCCCGAATGTTCAATTTCTCGGTGATTAGCTCTGTGGATAGTAGCTCACCGATCTCCCAAAAAGGGGCAATTTTTTTCCCCTTGTATCTTTGTGAAAATGCGAGTGCCATGTGGCTCTCGGGAATGGATACGCGATGGGGGTTTCCCCAAATGGGCTAAAAATGAATCACGATGAAAAGCTAGCCGCCGGGGTAAAATTGCAGCCTGGTGCACACAGATTTTATGATTGGCTCAGCAGGTGGATGTGACGGCTACGATGCTGAAGGAAATGCAATTCCTCTGTCAGGAAAGGTGAATTTGTGATCTGACCCGTAGATGAGGTTTTCCAACCTCATCCTCCAGCGCACGAAAGCGGCGAAATAATCGCTGATGGGTCCTTCTTGACCGTGCTGGAAAAAATGTGGTGATTTTGCACACTTGGCTTGCACCGAGGAAAGATAGGTGTAAGTTCCACTATAAAAGTTACGAAAGGTGCTCCATGAGGGGTGCTTTGGATCGTAATATTTGATAGACAATAAGAAAACAAAATCATGGACTACACACCAACCAATCCTACCCCATTATCTCCTTCAGATTACGCAGGCGTAAGCCAACAGCTTCTGATCTCCGCAGCCACTCTACTGATCTGTAAACTAGCTTTGCCGCTACCCAACCCACAGAGCGTAAAGGCCGCAGCAGTGGAAAAGGCAAAGAATTTCCGCGCCTATGCAGGTGAAAAAGCAACTGCGATCAAGCAAGAAGCAGGAGTGAAACTACAGCAAGGGAAAGAGAAGGCAAAAAGAACTTCACAATGATGCTGAAGATTACGTTCGAGCCAATCCTACCAAATCAGTGCAGGTGCTGTCGGTGTGGGTATCCTCATCGGGCTGATCATGCGCCGATAATGTAGTTTTAAAATAATTTTATGTCTCATTAGTCATGTATTTGTGGGCTGATGATGATGTTTTTTCAACGGAGAATTTCTACTCCCTCAGATAAATGCAAGAAAAAAGATCCAATTGATAGCGGCTGAAGCCGGCTGTCACCTCCCTGAAGAATTCCCGCCTTGGCTATATGCAGCGAAGCTAGAGCTTGCGAGTATTGAGGCGAAGGAGGCTTCCGCTTTCGCAAAAAGAAGATAGGTATTGGGGTAGTGGCTGCGTTTTTAGGCATCTTCACCCACGCGATTTTCTTAATTCTTGCTATGGATTGATTCAGCAATTTGCCGCTGAATTACGTGGAGAAGATTTCGAAGTTGGTGATTTGAATACGAGCAATGTGATCTTGCTAGTGGTTTTTCTTTTCCACCTTTTCTTCCTCTTCTTTACCTTCTGAGGCTTGGGCGCCAGCCTAGCCAGAACTTTTGCCCCCACTAATCCGAACTCCAGAAAGAAGCAATGGCTCAACGAGATGAACAACAACGGAAACTAGACCTGCTGCAAAAACTGGCAAGTCATCGCTCGGAGATAGCCTACCATCGTGCAGATCTGAGCCAGCAGATAGCTGCCCAAAAAAAAAGGCGTGGGGAAATAAGCTCAACGTGCCCAAACGGATAAATCCTCCGTGACTCACAACCCCGCTAAGTGGCTTGTGGGCTCGACTGTGGGGGATATTGCTGACGAAGGTGTTTTTGGCAGAGTAAGCGCCCGCTAGCAACGGTGCGAGAATCAGTCGCAAAAACGTGGGCTTGTCACCCCTCGCTCGCGTTCTTCGCAGCTAAACCTTTATTGAAATCGTTTCTGCTGGGTAAAGTGCGCCATTATGTAGCCCAAAAATACCTAGCAGGGCCGAAGCCCGTGCAGGTAGAGGAGCACTACGAAGGTAGGGTTCTTCTTCACGCTGTCGTTTGAGGATTAGGGGGTAGAGAATCAGCGGTGCGCTGCGGCTGATCTACCCGCTTTAGACCCCTCGGCGAGTCCATCTTTGATAGTGCTGGGAGTAGCTCGCCCGCAAGAGCGCCGAGGAAAGAGACGCCGTATGCGCCGCCATAGGCGATGTCGTGGGCAGCATCACTGAGAGCTTTTTTATTTTGGTGCAGCTTCTTTGGCTTTTTCTTGGGTTCGTTACTGGCTTTTTGAGTGTGTCTTTGATTGGTTCCATTTAGTATTTCTATTTATTTTTTGAGCGTGATGTTAATTCCGCTTTGTTTTTTATTTCACTTATAATGAAGCATGGATTCAAAAAATTGCACATTATAATATCGGCAGCCAATTATAATGCGCGGCAAGGAAGGGGTTTCTCAAGGATGTTTCAAATGGAAAGCGTCTCTTTTTACCTGTTGATCTTGTTTCTACGTTTGTTAGATGTGATCATTACGATTTTTTTGGGGGAGATGATTGTGGAGTTGTTGGGACGGCGGCGTTGAATGGGGGCGTCTGAAAATTTGAGGCTTCACTGCTGGTTAGAAAACAGTCTATAGCAGATGGCTATGAAGAGATTGTTACTTTTTGATATTGATGGAACGCTGATCGATACGGGTGGTGCGGTAGGGCGGTTTATTGCTGCTGCTGCGGAGGAGATGTTTGGCTCAGAGTCCCCGATTAGATATGAGGGTAATACGGACCAGCCCTTGCGACTCATTTTTTCCAGCACACGGGGCAGCGCAGGATGCAGGACTACCCGAGCAATTTTACTCGATCTACCTGCGCAAATTAGAGGAGAATCTGGCAGTTTGATGATTATCCTGGAGTGGTGTTTAGGGTGTTGTGGAGTTTGCTAGAGATGCTGCGCTCCCGCGAGGATATTGAGCTGAGCTTACTACTGGGAACTTGGCGCGGGGGGCTGCTGTGAAGTTGAGGCACCATGGTTGGGGGAAATATTTCTCATTGGCGCCTTGGGTGATGACCACTATGATAGAACTCGTTGGGGCCGATTGCCCCCCCCCCTCAAAGCGTGCGGACTGGCTACTGGTCGCCTTTTCAATGCGGAGGTACCTTGGTGATCGGTGACACGCCGCGCGATGTGAAATGCGCACAGGCTTTTGGGCTGAAAGGTGTGGCAGTGGCAACGGGTGGGGCGACAGAGGGGAACTGAGAGTTAGCGGTGCTGATCTTGTGCTGAGTGGGCGGGAGATACTCTACATGCGTATAAGTATATCACCGGTGAAGATGTCGATGCCTGTGGAGTGCATCTGGATACCCCTGAAGATATTTAATCTGAGAGAGCGAATTTATGTTAAAGAAGAGGTTTAGTAGAGAAGCTAGTGCCGGCAATCGAACAACAAATGGAGTCCGATGAGACTCCCTTTGTGAAGCGTGCATTTGAGAGGCGGGTAAAGGCGGGCGAGGAGCCCGTAGAAGCGAAAATTGATGCTGGCTTTGTGTTTAGCAGATGAGACAAATCCCCATGTTTGGGGACAACGGGGTTTTGATATTAAGCGCTACGAGAGCTTGATTATAAACTCCCCGACGAATTGCCAAAAGTAAATGGTAAATGGGAACGAGTCCAACGGGCTAGAGAATGTTGCCTCCCGAGCTTTGGCTTATAAGACTTGCGACTTTACAATCTTTCATTTCTCGTTTTGCGCGGGCAAATCTGTTATTGCTAGCTCGATTATGGGACCCAAAAGCTATATCAGCGACGAAGAGTAAGCGCGGGCCCGACATTTACATTTGGCCTGGGAGTCTGTCTCTTGGTGGCATTTGTGCAGGTGATTTTGGCGGCGGTACTGTCGCCACACGGGTGGGGAATACTCGTGGTGGTTGACCGTGTGGGGAGGCTAAGCCAGAGGTGTATTACATCCCAAATCTGGTAGATAAATCAGATTGCCAGCAGCTCTAGCGGAGTGCAGGATCTGAAGCCTAGAAGTGTTGAAGAGATGATGTCTCGCTATGGAAATGAGAAGGGGATGAAGCGGAGAAAGCGAAGCGGGCTAAGGAACTAGCTCTTGAGCAGCAACGGGCAGAGCGTTGAAACGAGGTTTCGGCATTGGTCTCATTCCTAGCACTCAGCAAGGCAATGGCAGGTTCCCAATGATTAAGAAACGCAGGTGGAAAAGCTGGTCAGGATGAAAGGCTCTGCAATTGGCAGGCGATATGGTGCGAGTGGTTGAAGCTGGATAAGAAGGGAAACTGATAGATGCAAAAAAACCCTGCCATCTTTTACGACGTGCATTGATCTATAAAAGATATGCGCAACTGGGAGCGGGCGGCAGATTGCTATGATTTATTGTTCACTATGGGACCTGATATAGGTGAAATAGAAAGTTGCAGCGGATAAATAGCCAATGGTGTGCAGGATACCCCCGAGTGGTTCCTCTGCTGTAGGAAATGTGGGCAGGCGTTACAAAGGACAGGCTTGGTGCGAGAGTCACGACCCTGTTCGCAGAAAATATGGGGCGGGAGCTAGAGCCAGCACGCATTGGGGTGCGCATTTTCTCTATGATTGGTGGATAATAATCGATAGAGCCAGGGGCCCCCATCAACGCGACAAAATATCGTAAAACGCTGGCTGACCCTGCCAGCAGACTGGGCTGGGGATGATGAGGAAACGATTGAAGCCGTTTACCAATTACCTCGACTTGATCTTGCGAATGTTCATTTTTTTGGAGATAGAAATACTTTGGTCAGGTAGTCGAGCTGTATTAAAAAGGGAGAGTTGGTGGATCAATATGCGTACCCGGGGGAAGGTGCACGGTATTCATGCTAAGCTTCAATACAAGCAAATTCGACCAGATTTGATCCATTTGATGATGATGGGGAGGGTGGCTCGCTGTTGCCAATGTTACCCATTGAGCCAAACCAATAATAGACGGATAAAGGGAGAAATTTTTTCAAAAGGTTGTTATTTCTAGAGAAAACTGTAATTCTGTTCCAACATTCAAATTTAACTCATGCCAGATTCAGAACATCGCCTCAAAGTAGGGCTACAAATTTGGGGATTATTTACTCAATGAGCTCGTCAATGAAGGTCCTACTACTAAAACTTGGAACGCCAAGCAAATATCGGTGAACCGTGAGGTGGGGTTTTTGATAGCTTGAACCGTAATGCTCAGGTAGATGAAGCTGTGATCACGACATTCCTTAGCGATGTGCGCACTAAGGCTAGGTAGACCATCCCTTGATTGGGTTTTGTGTTTGAAGCGGTGAGACAGGAAAATATTTGTTTTACGCCCGCGAGAAGCTCATGGACAGACTCTTGCAGAGATGGTTGATTTGGTGTAAAATTGTCACCTGAGCAGGTGGGTCACATTATTAAACAGATTGCAGATGCCAATTTATTCCTTGAAAACCATCGGGTAGCATCAAGCCACTGTCTCCGAACCGATCTATGTATCACCTACTGGGATGGCTCGGTTGGTGAATATGGCGGTGGGGACAGAGGGATTATGCTGTTTCGACTCAAGATAAACATACTCTGGGGACGGTCTTTCAGCATCTGCTGAGAGCAGGAGATCCTGGAGCTACGCGCACTAAGTCGTTACTCGAATTTAGGGGCTGATCTGGAGCGTGAAATTCCACTTACTTGGGGCAATCCGTGAGCTCTCCGAAGGGTAAAACGTCAGCTCAAGGAGCCTGGGAGCCGACGGATCTGAAAAGCCCACGATGGGCTGAAGAAAAAAAAGCATTTAGCAAGAAGTGGTGATGGGTGCGGGTATTGCCCTTGGGGTATTGATTACGGGGCCTGGCATTTATATTCGTGAGTAGAGAGAAGCCACAAAAAAGGCGTCAACTTGAGGGCGCAGTAGTCATCAAGGGAGGACGTTACAAGACTCTGATGGAAGTTTAGGGAGCGTTAATGCCTTTGCGATTGATGCGCATGAGGTGACCATCGCTGAATATGCTCTTTTTTTCGATAGAATGGCCAAATTAGATCCAAAACGTGCCGATCTACCAGCCACGAAAGCCAACCAAGCATAAAGCTCGCATGAGCCCGATGACTGGAGAAAATGTATAAAGCCGCTAAAAAGGGGGCGACGTGGAATGGCTTGAAAATGAATCAAAATTGTCCTGTTGTTTGGGCTTGATTGGTGGGACGTATGCCTACGCTTCGCTGTATCGAAAGCGCTTACCAACCCAGCAAGAATGGTATGCGGCAATAGTCGCCAATAAGGGAAAGCCGAGAGATCTTTCCGTTTCTCCGTGGGGGGGCGTGGATCAAGATTCTGGAGATACACGAAAAATAAAATTATGGACTTTTCTGGCAATGTCTCTGAGTGGACATTGAAAATGACCAAGCCCACCACGACCCCGACCGCCCCAGAAAAAAGCCAGTGATCTGCGGGGCTTCTTATCTAGAGGAAATCTGGAGGCTGCACAAAAAGAGAATGGTAAAAGGAGCGGTATGGTCTCAAAGATCCGCGCGATCTTCGCCGCCCAGATCTCGGATTCCGCACTGTGGGTCAACCTAATTAAAGAAATAACCAACTACATAGAAACTACAACCTAACTACCATTTTAAAGCCGTTTGGGCATTGTGCTCGCAGTCATCTTCTTGCTATGGGGCTACTGGGCGCAGGTCGCAGTGCATGCAACCCTGTGAAATCTTGTTGTAGCTCACGAGCAGTGAGCTCAATTCACCATCACCAACCAGCTGGACAGACCTAGCATTTAAGAATAACAGCCGCGGGGGATGGATAGAATTTATTTTTGAAAAAGGAAGGGGCAATAAGCTCCATGCTAGCAGGTTAGTGAGTTATAAGCCGATTGCAATTCCCGTGGACGAGCCATGACCACGAGCTTTAAACCCTTTAATACCGCCTATGATCTCACAGAGCCTGGTAACTATACCGTCTTGCGATGGTGCCTCTTCCTGGGCAAGATATTACTCAGGGGATACGCTCAAATAAAGTCCATTTCAAACCCTTAATAAAGGCTTCGCCATTTCGACAGCGTGCTGGTGTGCCCGGAAATCATGGAGGCACTATTGAGTATCGAGTTATGAATGTACTAATGATCAGCGCAATGACCTCTATGTGCAGGTGGAAGATGTCAAACGCCGGGTCGGGTGATTCACCTATTCGATGGGGAGATGTCTCACATTTAGAAATATGAAGCCACACGGACTTTTAAGTAATCTTCACGTTTTGGGTTTCTAACCCACCGACTCTGCACGTCACACCGTGGTGAATTATGCAGCAAGACCAAAACTCAGAGAATACCACAAGAAGGCTGGTGGGGGGCTCCCCGGCTAGTCACCACCGCTAGTGGTCAGTAGGGGTGGCAATTCTGTTCTTTATGATCCCGTGAAAAAAAGAAAGAAAAAGAGCCAGATCCACAAGCTCTCAAGCTTCCAGTGGGTTCTAATTTCAAGATAGATGCGGATTGTTGTGTTTTTTTACTGACAGCACGCCTTGATTCTTTACATTGAGGTATGGAAATTAAGCATGTTTGTCTGCGGATCAATTCAACCCGCACAGAGCTCGACCACCTCATTGCGAGAAGTGCTGAGATGGAGGCTGTTCTCAATGCGGGCGGCCCCCAAACTGTGTGATGGGAAGATCCTTGGGAGCATTTTTTCTATGAGCTTCCACGCGGACTCGTTGTCATTTGAATGTGCGATGATGCGGCTTGGAGGTAGGGTGGTTTTGGACGGATGTCACTTTTCTTCACAGACTAAAAGGAGAGGTGCTTGAGGACACCATCCGCATTGTGGGAGGTTATAATGAGTTGTAGCCATTCGCACAAGCAGAAGGGGGGCTAAGCTGGCAGCAAAAAACTCCCCTGTGCCTATCCTGAATGGTGGTATGGGCAGCGAACCCTCCGACCCAGAGCCTGCTCGATCTCTACACCATCGCCAAGCACCAAAAACCTTAGAAAAGCCGCTCAAATAGCCTTCGTAGGTGATCTTAAAAATGGGCGCATGTGCATTCTCTCGCAAAAAATTCTCCGCCATTATCCCAGCGTTGAATTGACCTTTGCGCCAGAAGTGATTCAAATGCCAGATGAATATGTGCAAGCTTGGACTCCAGAACCACGGAGCTTAGCCCAGAGATTTGACCCAATTGATGTCATTACGATACTCGGATGCAGAAGGAAAGATTTGATGACAAAGGAGGGAATTTACCCAAGTCCGAGACGCTTACATTTTACTTTAGAAATGGTGAATCAGATGAAGCCTGATGCCTTCTCAGCACCCGCTCCCAGGGTGAATGAAACAAGCAGGCGGT
Organism: Alviniconcha marisindica; assembly: GCA_018857735.1. Classification (NCBI taxonomy): domain Eukaryota; kingdom Metazoa; phylum Mollusca; class Gastropoda; family Provannidae; genus Alviniconcha; species Alviniconcha marisindica. The sequence goes on along the minus strand of JABMCL010000186.1, from coordinate 3,237 downwards.
AGATGCTCTCCCTCAACCCGCCTATTTTGAACAAGCGCAAAAGGAGTGCCCGTAAGAATGGCTCTCATCGCCGAAGTTCTGGGTCTATAGGGGGGCTTGGTGTGGGCTCACTTTTCTATGGGCGAATACGGACTAGACAACAATTTTGCTAGGATCTAGCAGCTACTTCCCTTAACTGGGTTCTTGGCGAGGGCTCTGGTCTCGAAGCGCATAATTTCTTTCCTGAAGGTGAGCGGGATGTACCAGTGGGACCTTTCCCGGTTTTTAGCGAGGTTGAGCTCGCAATGCCCTCCTTCTCATCGCGTTCTTCTTGGTCTCTGCGTAGTGGGAATCTCGGAATAGCAGCCCCACCATATCGGCGTCTTGCTCGATTGACCCAAAGATTCACGGAGGTCAGACATACGCGGTGTGCCGCCGCGGTTTCAGGTCCACGGTTGAGCTGAGCGAGGACTATGATAGGGATCGAGATTTTCCTTGGCGAGACCTTTGAGACCTGCTGAGATTTCTGCATCTCACGTTCACGTGAGTTCTGCGCTTTCTTAGAGGTAGAACCATCAGCTGAAGGTAGTCATGGCGATGACTTGGTGTCTTTTTCCTTCTTTTTGCGCCTTTCCTTAGCGCGTAGCTCTGAGATGGAAATGCCTGCGGTGTCATCGATAAATAATTTACATTCGGGCGATTTCCCCTGCGGCTCCCTTGATGTCTTGCAGGTTTTTTTGTTTAGGTTTTTATGCCATTTCTGAGGTTGGTGATGGCGTATCCAGCGCGGGCGAAGAGTAGTCTCTGGACAATCTGGGCAGAGGTCATCTCACAGGAAAATACCATGGGGGCTTTTTGAGATCGAGGCAAATTTTGTTCGATCAAGTTCATCACAAATAGGTTTTTCCCATTTAGGGACGTGCGGCGATAACGAACATCTCACCTGGTTTGAGTCCGTTGGACATCCCGTCAAGCCTTGTAGCCAGTGGTGATGCCCATCGGAGCGCCACCACCTGCGAGAAATCCTCAAATTCTTCAATCACTTTCTTTATGTCTTGCTTTTTCCGAGGGGGCTTCATCGGTCTGGGCTCCTTTTCGGATGGCGAAGATTTTCTGCTCCACTTCATCTAGCAGTGCGGCAACCTCCTCTTGATCTTAAATGAAAAGGGTGATGGGCTTCTGGCAGGAAGCGATGATATTCTAAGGGTGAATTTTTCCTTAATGGGTATCGAGTGGTGATCAAAGTGGGCGGCCGTGGGGGAATAGGGTGTAAATCTCGGTGATCGCTGAGGGCCCACCGACTTTGTCTAGTAGGTCTCGATCAAAATAAGGTTCTGGGTGAATGAGACCCAAATTTGATTTCCACGCCATTGTCCAGAGCTCCCTCATGACCTGGTAAAAAATCCGGTGCGATGGATGGTAAAAGTGATCTTGGGTGGACCTTTTTCCTCGAACGCATGACATATTCAGCTGGGGCTTGAGCATCGAGCAAGCAGGGTTTTTCAGGTTCCAAGCATGAGGAGCGAGCGCTGGGGCAAGCTCTCTTCATCTTTAACGCTGGTTTTTTTGGAGATCTGGTGATTGTTGCTGTATTCTTTGGCTTCCATAATGAGAAATAATACTAAACAGAAATGCGGGAGGAGTCAATCAGGGGAACTTTTGAATAAGTGCCTCTAGGTTCGTATTTGATTGTGTATTGGATGGTTACTGTTTTTTACTCTCGTTAAAAAATTATGTAAAGGGGAGAGTGAAAATAATGACGAATTTGAGATTTTTATTTCTTAGCGGTGGAGGTGGGAAATGTGTATAACTGGCTCGATCTTTTGATGAATCATTGTAGAGAAGTAAAAAAACTAGGGAAAAATAACGCTGATGAAGCCGAGTGCGGGCGCACTCTGGGTGATAAATCACGGTTTTCACGTCTTTCGTTGTCACATCACTTATTGCTGCTATTGAGCGTAGGGGCGAACTCGTGCGGCTGAGGCCCAGCAGTCCCTGATTGAACAAGAAATTTAGAAAAAATCGAGGGGGTGTCCTTGCGCAAGAGCTCTTAAAACAAGGGGATGCCGCCTACAATAAGGGGGATTTCGCCGCTGCAGTAAAACCCCACAAGAAAGCTTTCGAGCTGATACCTCAAGCAGGTTTACCCATGAAAAAAAACAGCAGCTGCCGAAATTTCCCAAAAGCTGCGGCAAAAAAATGCGAAGGCGCGGGCGAAAACCCGGTAAATAAAAGAAGCTCTATGCTCAATGCGCAGGCCCAAAAATGTTCTCCCGCCACGGGGAGCCAAGAAAAGTTTGGGAAACTAACGCCCCTACCCGCAATACCCCCACATCAACGGGAAAACTGGAAATGTAGAGGCTGTAGGAAAAGGTTTGCGAAAGGGCTAAACCCTATACATGAAAGGGTCAATTGATCATGCATCATGCCTACAAAAAGGTGATCAAATCACCCTACAACAAAACGGCGGCGTGGCATGGAGAAGACAATGCACGAAATGAAACTTTTTACACCCTAAGAGGAGACCTCAGGGCTCTTGGAAGTTACCCCATTTTGGAGTATAAAATATCGCCAAGGAACAGATTTTTAAAGTCCGCCCGGGTGAGCCAGATTATCGGTGGGTTTAAAAAGCCAAAAAGGCAAGCTTGGGGATAATAGTCCCCAGTGATATGCGACTTTAGCTTTGAGGATGCCCTTCGTTGATCAGAGTGGGGGCGCGTGAGAGAACCTACGAGCTAGATGATAGCAAGAAAGGGATTAACTTTTTGACCCCCTTCGGAGATGAAAGGGAGGCTTTTTTTAAATTAGGAAACAGCGTATTAAACCCGAAGATGAAGAAGTGCCACGTCCCCCGTGCGGACTTGTACTCATCAACTGGGGCGTTCGGCCAGCAGAATAGGGGGTGGTTTTCGGCCGTCGGGGCGCAGACTGCGGGATGCAGATCGAAAGTTTCGTGGCCGCTGGGTTTTTAAAAATGCCCAGTCTTGAGATGATGCAATATTTTTGGAGGTTCAATACTGTCTGAAAAACGAAAATGACAGCCGTTTTATTATTTTCAAACGTTGGGGACGATTTTTAAAAGGGGCCCGGGATTTTACAATCACCAGACCAAAACATAAGAGTCACAACACACCTCCCCCCTCGACATTTGGCATCATCAGACCCAAAAATTTAATGGAAATCGCCGTGATCAAAGGGGGACTATCCGGAGGTCGTGAAATGCCCAAAGACTTGGGTTTTGATTGGCGTTGACCCTGC
>JABMCL010002058.1:0-10768 GCA_018857735.1 Alviniconcha marisindica | reverse complement strand
AAGGTAGTGGGTGACTGAATCATAGTGAATAGGATTGTGTTGAGTCCCAGTCCCAAGGTAGTGGGTAACTGAATCATAGTGAATAGGATTGTGTTGAATCCCAGTCCCAATGTAGTGGGTGACTGAATCACAGTGAATAGGATTGTGTTTGTTGAGTCCCAGTTCCAATGTAGTGGGTGACTGAATCATAGTGAATATGTCTATACTATTCTCATGAAGCATAGAATTCCAGACATAAGTCAAGCAGTACATGACTTAGTGCCAAAAGGTGTGCATGAAAACAGGTCAAGGGGGGTAGAAAATAAAACTGATGATACATTGAAACTAGCTGTTTTTAGAATGTGCACAATGCTGGGAAAGATTTCTTAAAAGCAAAAGATAAAAACTTGTGCACTTTTGGAGATATTTGCTGACAAAGGTCTTTAAAAGGCCGCATGTTTTTACATCAGATATTACAACATCATAGTTCATTGTGTCTTCAGTTTTGCACAAGTATGCAAAAAATCAAGTCACACTATTAGTGCACATCTCCCCTACTATGTTTGTGCCAAATTTTGTACACTCATAATTTAACACATGATTGTGACATGTTGATTGTTGTAATATCTGATGGGTGATATAAACCCATAACTCAGCATTTTTTTTATATAACAAGTAACACACCCTTTCATGCAATATACTATAATCAGCCATACAAGTGCATGAAAAAAACACAGTAAAAAGATTTTTTCTCAGTTTGCATTTAATAACAAGTCATAAAAATTAAATGAAACAAAATCTGTATTACATCAGTATTACAACTAAATAACATTTCCCCAATTTTCAGCATAGAAAACATTCTGTTTGCTTAGACCAGTCTAACAAAAACAAATCAGAATGACATGATTCAAAGGTAATTTAAAAAAATTAAGCCCCCCCCCCCCCCCCCCCCCCAGCTCTTCGAGATTTTTTTCTCTGCGGCCAGCCTCTCTCTGTACCGTCTGCAGCTGTCTGTTTTGATTTTTCCCCCTTTGCTTTTTACCACTTGGCTCGGGAGTACGCTCAGTTCCGCATACCCTGGTCATGTCAGTGAATCTGAAGTGTTATGAATATGAAATTATTAACCCACTAACCAACTGTCCCAATACTGATATGCTCAGTACAAACATGTCAAACCTACACACCATGACTTCAACACAAATCAGTACTCAGTTCTCAGAACCGCTATTAGTAATACTAACATCTGCTGGGCTTAATTAAACTTTAAAAGTTTAATGTTTTACGTCATGTTACAACAACAGTTGTGTGGCAAACATTACGTCTGACATAACTTTCAGGACGAAAATTACTTCCAAAAAAAAAAAACTGTAACTTCGTCACTCTCGCTCAGTTAACAAAATATTCTCACACTAAACAGTCTAAAAAAAAGCATGCACTTATAACTGACAAGTTTTTGATGAAATTGAGTACACATCCTGAATCAACAGTTGAAATTAAGATTTACAAGATATTGCCTTTTTAATGAAATTCTTCACGCTGTACTCGGCTAAGTAAAAAAAAACGGGTTTCAAATCTTCAGTGCAGGAAGATGCCACTTTTCACAGTATTTTCTTTTTCACACCCAAATCGGCGGAAAACTTGAAAATAATCTCAATAACCTCTTGAAAAAGTGCACAGTGCATGTTCTACATCAGACCACTGTACCTACGTTGGACCACTGAAGGAGACTACAACACACCTTTCAATGTTTCTGAACAAAGACACGCCATATGGCCAGGAGAATGAAGGCACTCAGGAAAGGTCACGTGACGTGCCGGATGTTGTCGAAAAAAAAAGAGATTGCTTTCTCGTTTGTTTTGTACAAAATATTAGATATCTTGTAGGGACGTCAGATATTACAACAATATCAAACGATCGGGGAAATATTCTTCAGATTTCGTGCAAAACTTTGCTGGAAAAAAAAACAAGTATCGCTGTGTGGTGCAAATGCATGGAACACATTTGGTTTCCGGTGATTCCAAAGCGATGCTGTCGTTTTTCGGTTGTTCAAAGTTTTCAGTTCGAGTTTGCAACAATCTGAGTACATACAGGGCAAACATTCGCGATCAATTGATCAAAAATACAACTATCTGAGTGTTGATGTTATATTATCCATATAAAATGATTTTTTCCCGCATACAAATCAGTGATTTTTTCTCCATGTGCTTGCGATTTGTTTTTTTTTAAGCAAAGTGAGAAAATCACTCGGTACATGGATGTCCTTTTTGGCGGGCATTTTTCGGGGCTTTTTCAGTGTGTAAAGACTGTATCTTGAAATCAACCACAGCCTGGTTGCTGAAATTATTTGACTATATATTCATTCATTTCAATTTCAAGTACACAACACAACATTTCAAATAAAAACAGTTTTCAACAATGTTTTATTTTCAACTGAAGTGCATAACCCCTTGCATGCTCACCTTTTGGCATTAAGTCATATATATGATAATGGCAATGGTAATTATATTGTGTACCTTAACTACTCAGCTTTGCCAATGGCCCATCAACAGCTCTCATACTGGACAGCGGCGCCACACATACTTCAGCAGTTCCTGTATATGATGGCTACGTCCTAACACAAGGTCAGCATGTTCATATTACCACATCTGCAATTTGTGTTTGTAAATGTATAACTGTGGCCTAATGCACGGTCAGTGAATGTGTCTGTAAACCCACTGTTTCTGTTTGTGTTGGCAGTGCCCTGACACAAAGTCAGTGACTAGCTTTAGAATTAGACGTACAGTTCCTATATGATAATTGTGTCCTAACACAAGATCACTGAGTGTACCTGTAGACCCACAGTTCCTGTTATGTTGGCTGTGTTCTAACCAGTCAGTGGCCACACATCTGTAGACTTGAGTTCCTCTGCATGGTGGCTGTGTTCTAACACAGGTCAGTGGCCACACATCTGTAGACTTGAGTTCCTCTGCATGGTGGCTGTGTTCTAACACAGGTCAGTGGCCACGCATCTGTAGACCTGGAGTTCCTCTACATGGTGGCTGTGTTCTAACACAGGTCAGTGGCCACCATCTTAGACCTGGAGTTCCTCTACATGGTGGCTGTGTTCTAACACAGGTCAGTGGCCACACATCTGTAGACCTTGAGTTCCTCTGCATGGTGGCTGTGTTCTAACCAGTCAGTGGCCACACCTCTGTAGACCTTGAGTTCCTCTGCATGGTGGCTGTGTTCTAACACAGGTCAGTGGCCACACATCTGTAGACCCTTTAGTTCCTCTCATGGTGGCTGTGTTCTAACACAGGTCAGTGGCCACACATCTGTAGACCTTGAGTTCCTCTACATGGTGGCTGTGTTCTAACACAGGTCAGTGGCCCCACATCTGTAGACCTTGAGTTCCTCTACATGGTGGCTGTGTTCTAACACAGGTCAGTGGCCACACATCTGTAGACCTTGAGTTCCTCTACATGGTGGCTGTGTTCTAACCAGGGCAGTGGCCACACATCTGTAGACCCTTTAGTTCCTCTGCATGGTGTCTGTGTTCTAACACAGGTCAGTGGCCACACATCTGTAGACCTTGAGTTCCTCTACATGGTGGCTGTGTTCTAACACAGGTCAGTGGCCACACATCTGTAGACCTTGAGTTCCTCTGCATGGTGGCTGTGTTCTAACACAGGTCAGTGGCCACACATCTGTAGACCTTGAGTTCCTCTGCATGGTGGCTGTGTTCTAACACAGGTCAGTGGCCCCAGACCTTGGTTTTTTTTGGAACCCCAGGGGCCCCCATTTTAAGAGGAACCCCAAGGTCTACAATTTTGTTTGGCCCACTGGGCCCGTGTTTAAACACAGGGGCCCCCATTTTCAGGAGGGGGAAACTCAAGGGTCTTAACCAGATTGGGGGTGGCCCACTGGAAAACCTTGTTGGTTTTAGGGGAACCCCAGGGGCCCCCATTTTAGAGGAACCCCAAGGTCTACAATTTTGTTTGGCCCACTGGGCCCGTGTTTAAACCCCAGGGGCCCCCATTTTAAGAGGAACCCCAAGGTCTAAAAAAGATTTTTGTGGCCAAAATTTTTCCTGTGTTTAAAAACAGCACCATGCAGGGGGGAACTTTTTAAAGGTCCACAATTTTGTTTGGCCCACTTTCTGGTTTAAACACAGGGGCCCCCATTTTAGAGGAACCCCAAGGGGGGCTAAAAAGGATGGTTTTTGGGGGGCCCACTGGACCTGTGTTGAACACAGGCCCCCATGTTTTTTTGGGGGGAAAACTCCCCAAGGGGGGCTAAAAAGAAAAAAGTGGGGGCCCCTGACCTGTGTTAAACACAGCCACCATGTAGAGGGAAAACCCCCAAAAAGGTCCTTTAAAAAGAAAAAGTTGGCCACTGACCCGGTTAGAACACAGCCACCATGTAGAGGAACTCAAGGTCTACAGATGTGTGGCCACTGACCTGTGTTAGAACACAGCCACCATGCAGAGGAACTAAAGGGTTTTTTCCCTTAAACCAAGGAAGGTGTGGCCACTGCCCTGGTTAGAACACAGCCACCATGCAGAGGAACTCAAGGTCTACAGATGTGTGGCCACTGACCTGTGTTAGAACACAGCCACCATGTAGAGGAACTCCAGGTCTACAGATGTGTGGCCACTGCCCTGGTTAGAACACAGCCACCATGTAGAGGAACCCCAAGGTCTACAGATGGTGGCCACTGACCTGTGTTAGAACACAGCCACCATGCAGAGGAACTAAAGGGTCTACAGATGTGGGGCCACTGACCTGTGTTAGAACACAGCCACCATGCAGAGGAACTCAAGTCTACAGATGTGTGGCCACTGACTGGTTAGAACACAGCCAACATAACAGGAACTGTGGGTCTACAGGTACACTCAGTGATCTTGTGTTAGGACACAATTATCATATAGGAACTGTACGTCTAATTCTAAAGCTAGTCACTGACTTTGTGTCAGGGCACTGCCAACACAAACAGAAACAGTGGGTTTACAGACACATTCACTGACCGTGCATTAGGCCACAGTTATACATTTACAAACACAAATTGCAGATGTGGTAATATGAACATGCTGACCTTGTGTTAGGACGTAGCCATCATATACAGGAACTGCTGAAGTATGTGTGGCGCCGCTGTCCAGTATGAGAGCTGTTGATCGGCCATTGGCAAAGCTGAGTAGTTAAGGTACACAATATAATTACCATTGCCATTATCAATATATGATTTAAGCCAAAAGGGGTGAGATGCAAGGGGTTATGCACTTCATTTTGAAAATAAAACATTGTTGAAAACTTTTTTTTATCTGAAATGTTGGGGTTGTGTACTTGCATGAATGAATGAAATATATAGTGCAGATAATTTCAGCAACCAGGCTGGGGGATTTCAAGATACAGTCTTTACACAAAAAAAAAAGCGCCAAAAAATGACCCCAAAAAAGGACATCCATGTCCCGGTGATTTTCTCACTTTGCTTACAAACAAATCGCAAGCACATGGAGAAAAAATTCACTGATTTGTAGGGGAAAAAACATCTTTTAAAAGGATAATATAACATCAACATTTAGATAGTTGTTTTTTTGGATCAATTGATCGCGAATGTTTGCCCGTATGTACATCAGATATGTTGCAAACTCGAACTGAAAACTTTGAACAACCGAAAAACGACAGCATCGCTCGGAATCACCGGAAACGTCAAGTGTGTTCCATGCATTTGCACCACACAGCGATACTTGTTTTTTTTTCCAGCAAAGTTTTGCACGAAATCTGAAGAATATTTCCCCGATCGTTTGATATTGTTGTAATATCTGACTTTTCCCTCCCCAAAGATATCTAATATTTTGTACAAAACAAACGAGAAAGAAATCTCTTTTTTATCGACAACATCCGGCACGTCACGTGACCTTTCCTGAGTGCCTTCATTCTCCTGGCCATATGGCGTGTCTTTGTTCAGAAACATTGAAAGGTGTGTTGTAGTCTCCTTCAGTGGTCCAACGTAGGTACAGTGGTCTGATGTAGAACATGCACTGTGCACTTTTTCAAGAGGTTATTGAGATTATTTTCAAGTTTTCCGCCGATTTGGGTGTGCAAAATGAAAGTACTGTGAAAAGTGGCATCTTCCTGCACTGAAGATTTGAAACCCGTTTTTTTATACTTAGCCGAGTACAGCGTGAAGAATTTCATTACGACAAGGCAATATCTTGTAAATCTTATATGCAACTGTTGATTCAGGATGTGTACTCAATTTATCAAAAACTTGTCAGTTATAAGTGCATGCTTTTTGTAGATGTTTAGTGTGAGAATATTTTGTTAACTGAGCGAGAGTGACGGAAGTTACAGTTTTTTTTTTTTTTGGAAGTAATTTTTGTCCTGAAAATTATGGGGGACGTAAGTTTGGGCCCCACAACTGTTTTTGTAAAAAATGACGTAAAACATTAAAAATTTTAAAGTTTAATTAAGCCCCGCAGTGTTAGTATTATAATAGCGGTTCTGAGAATGAGTACTGAATTTTTGTTGAAGTCAAAGGTGGGGTAGGTTTGAAATGTTTGTACTGAAACATTTTCAATATTGGGGGGCAGTTGGTTAGTGGGTTAATAATTTTATATTCATAACACTTCAGATTCACTGACATACCAGGGTATGCGGAAAAAATGAGCGTAAATCCCGAGCCAAGTGGACAGCAAGGGGGAAAACATCAAACACAGGGCAGCTGCAGACGGGTACAGAGAGAGGTGGCCGCAGAGAATCCACATCTCGAAGAGCTGGGGGGGGGGGGGGGGGGGACTTTTTAATTTTTAAAATTTTCCCTTTATAAATCAGGGCATTCTGATTTGTTTTTGTTAGAGTGATCAAAAAAAAATGTTTTCTAAGCTAAAAAAGGGGAAAAAGTTATTTAGTTGTAATACTGATGTAATACAGTTTTGTTTCATTTTTAAATTTTTTTGAATTTTTATTAAATGCAAATTTAGAAAAAAAAACTTTTTACTGTGTTTTTTTCATGCACTTGTATGGTTGGGTTATAGTATATTGCATGAAAAGGGGGGGGTGTTACTTGTTATATAAAAAAAATGCTGAGTTATGGGTTTATATCACCCATCAGATATTACAACAATCAACATGTCACAATCATGTGTTAAATTATGAGTGTACAAAATTTGGCACAAACATAGTAGCGTAGATGTGCACTACTAGTGTGACTTGATTTTGTGCATACTTGTGCAAAACTGAAGACACAATGAACTATGCATGTTGTAATATCTGATGTACAACATGCGGCCTTTAATGACCTTTGTCAGCAAATATCTCCAAAAGTGCACAAGTTTTTATCTTTTGCTTTTAAGAAATCTTTCCCAGATTGTGCACATTCTAAAAACCCCCTAGTTTCAAATCAATTTTATTTTCTACCCCCCTTTTCCCCGTTTTCATGCACACCTTTTGGCACTAAGTCATGTACTGCTTGACTTATGTCTGGAATTCTATGCTTCATGAGAATAGTATAGACATATTCACTATGATTCAGTCACCCACTACATTGGAACTGGGACTCAACAAACACAATCCTATTCACTGTGATTCAGTCACCCACTACATTGGGACTGGGACTCAACACAATCCTATTCACTAGAAGCCCACTCCCTTTTCCTGGGATCAAAAACCCCCTTTTTACAAAAATGTTTTCAGTCACCCACTACCTTTTTGGGGGGGACCAACAAACACAATCCTATTCACTATGATTCAGTCACCCACTACCTTGGGACTGGGACTCAACACAATCCTATTCACTTGATTCAGTCACCCACTACATTGAGACTGGGACTCAACACAATCCTATTCACTATGATTCAGTCACCCACTACCTTGGGACTGGGACTCAACAAACACAATCCTATTCACTCTGATTCTGTCACCCACTACATTGGGACTGGGACTCAACACAATCCTGTTCACTATGATTCAGTCACACACTACACTGGGACTGAACAAACACAATCCTGGGCAAATTCCCAGCAAAGACTGCGGATACTCAGCTGGGACTCCTAACAACAACATATTCATGGGCCAACCCTAACCCTAACCCATTCATGGGCCAACCCTAACAACAACATATTCATGGGCCAACCCTAACATATTCATGGGCCAACCCTAACATATTCATGGGCCAACCCTAACCCTAACCCATTCATGGGCCAACCCTAACCCTAACAACAACATATTCATGGGCCAACCCTAACCCTAATATATTCATGGGCCAACCCTAGCCCTAACAACAACATATTCATGGGCCAACCCTAACCCTAACAACAACATATTCATGGGCCAACCCTAACCCTAATATATTCATGGGCCAACCCTAACCCTAACAACATATTCATGGGCCAACCCTAACCCTAACAACAATATATTCATGGGCCAACCCTAGCCCTAACAACATATTCATGGGCCAACCCTAACACTAACAACAACATATTCATGGGCCAACCATTACCCTAACAACAACATATTCAGGGGCGAACCCTAACCCTAATATATTCATGGGCCAACCCTAACCCTAACAACATATTCATGGGCCAACCCAAACCCCTAATATTTTCAGGGGCCCAACCCTAACCCTAACAACAATTCATGGGCCAACCCTAACCCTAAATATTCAGGGGCCCAAACCCCAACCCCTAACAATAACATATTCATGGGCCAAGTAAGTAATTGGTTTTTTACGCCCAGTCAACCAGTATTCATCATCACGGGCCAACCCAAACCCCTAACATATTCACGGGCCCCCTCCCTTCCATATTCATGGGCCAAAACCCCAACAATTAAACCCTAACCCTGCTACATGGGCCAAGTCCATGTAGAAACACAGAGGTCTGAAAGAAAGAATTTTAAATCTTTGTGGTTTTGTTGGGAGAGCCTTGGAGGGGAGTCTCTTATGCAGGTTTGAAGGCATGGGAGGACTGAATGTGCTGGATGTTATGCAGGTCTGAAGGCATGGAAGGACTGAATGTGCTGGATGTTATGCAGGTCTGAAGGCATGGACGGACTGAATGTGCTGGATGTCAGAAGGGAGAGGATTCCATTGCTTTGGGGCACAGTGATGGTGTAAGAGAAAGAGCACTGGACTAAAGTTTTAGTTTTATAGTGGGGGATGTGAAGGTCCATGAGTCTTCAGAACAAAGTTGTTTGGAAGGTGTGTACACTGTGAGATCAGACAGGTAGGCAAGAGATGAGTTGAAGAAGTAGTGACAGATAGCCGACAGTTTGTAATCTATTCTCGCTGGTACAGTGGTAGCCAGTGAAGAGTCTGAAGAAGATATATTGTACATTACTACATCTGCATGTTTGGAAAACAAGTTTCGCTGCAGAGTTCTTTTGTTGTTGTCATCTGTTGACACTGTAAAGTGGGCAGCCAGGCTGAAGGGAATTACAACATCTTCAAGGGAACAAAGGCACCGGCCAGAGTTTCAGTTGTTTCAACAGCCAGGTACTGGGGGACAGAGCTGATCAGAGATACATCTGCATGGTCAGGGCAGCGGCATGTATCTGATCAGGACCAGACATCTGCATGGTCAGGACAGCGGCATGTATCTGATCAGGACCAGACATCTGCATGGTCAGCGGCATGTATCTGATCAGGACCAGACATCTGCATGGTCAGGACAGCGGCATGTATCTGATCAGGACCAGACATCTGCATGGTCAGGGCAGCGGCATGTATCTGATCAGGACCAGACATCTGCATGGTCAGCGGCATGTATCTGATCAGGACCAGACATCTGCATGGTCAGGGGGCGGCATGTATCTGATCAGGACCAGACATCTGCATGGTCAGGGCAGTGGCATGTATCTGATCAGGACCAGAGTAAAGAAGCTGTGTGTCACTGGACTCTCTCTGGACTCAGTCAGAATTAACCTCAAGATTCTTCGTGTGGTGCATGCAAATACAATTTAAACTGCTGCTTCCTGCTCCACACCTTTATCTTCCTCTGCTGTTTCTTAACTGTTTTAGTTGGTTGTAAACTGTGTACGGTGTATAGGGGTGGGACAGCTCAGTGGTTAGAGCGATGGACTCGAATGAAAATTGGGTTTAAATTCCTGCAGGAGGGGGCGGAGAATTTTCTTCTCCGGGTTTGACTTCTGTGCTGACTCTTATTTGTGGTATCTGTTCCATCCTGTGTTACCGCAGTTAGCAGTAAAAGATCCCGGTCATTCTGCAAAGTGCAGTGGCAGGTTACAGCTAAAAAATGCATGCATAGTAGGTGTTTCACAAAAATGGCCCAGACGGCAGCGGTTTCACGTGGCACCAGCCATGCCAGCGCTGTAAGACACCACTTCAGTGGATATTCAAAAACGCGCTATGAAAAGCTAGTCACTCATGTGAAACCAGGCTGTAGCGCAGTGGTCTGCTCGAAAGTGGAAAATAGTGCTATTAAGCAATCATTTAATCAATCAATCAATATCCAACTTTGTGTGTGTGTGGTGTGGTGTGTGGAGGGGGAATGCAGGTTCCTTTGTATCTGTGTGTATATAATGGATTGCAATAGTCCCTCTGGACAAGATTTTGCATAGTACAAATACCTGAATTATTATTATCATCTTCTCAGCAAAAGGCTGGTTGGAGAGGAATGAGTTTCAATCAAACAGGAGAGATGGCAGAGTCCAGAATGAAGAGAACAGGACTGCGAAGTGAGCCCTGTGGGACACTGAAGGAAACATCCGTAGGTCTTTACCTCTGATCACTGACAGTCACAGCTTGAGTCCCACCAGTAAGATAGGACTCATAAATAACACCGGGGGAATT
>JABMCL010002304.1:0-11851 GCA_018857735.1 Alviniconcha marisindica | reverse complement strand
GGGCCAAAAATTTTTTAAAAAGTTTTTTTTTTTTTTCCTTTTTTTTGCTTTTTTTTTTCCCCCTTTAATTTTTTTTTTTTTTCCCCTTTTTTTCCCCCTTTTTTTTTTGGTTTTTTTTTTAAAAAAAAAAATTTTTTTTTTTTTTTGGGTTTTTTTTTTTAAAAAATTTAATTTGCTTTTTTTAAAAAACCTAAAATTAAAAGGGTTTTTTAAAAATTTTTAAAAAAATTTTTTTTTGGGGGGTTTTTTTTTTTTTAAAAAAAAATTTTAAAGGAAAAAATTGGGGGGGGGGGGGGGGGAAATTTAAAAAAAAAAAAAAAAAATTTTTTGGGGCCAAAAAAAAAAAACCCCCCCCTTTTTTTTTTTTTTTTTTTTTTTGGGGGGTTTTTTTAAAATTAAAAAAATTTAAATTTTAAAATTTTAAAAAAAAAAAAAAAAACCCAAAAAAAAAAAATTTTTTTTTTTTTTTCCTTGGGGGGTTAAAAAAAAATTTTTTTTAAAAAAAAAAAATTTTTTTTTTTTGGGGGTTTTTAAAAACCCCCAAAAAATTTTTTTTTTAAAAAACCCAAAATTTAAAAATTTTTTAAAAAAATTTTTTTTTTTTTGGGGGAGAAAAATTTTTGGGAAAAAAACCCCTAAAAAAAAAAGGTTTTTAAAAATTTTTTTTTTTAAAAAAATTTAAAAAAATTTTCCCCCAAAAAAGAAAATTTTTTTTTTTTTGTTTTTTTTTGGGGGTTTGGGGTTTTTTGGGGGTTTGGGGGGGGTTTTTTGTTTTTTGGATTTTTTTTTTTTTGGGGGGGTTTTGGGGGGGGTTTTTGTTTTAAAGGGGGGAAATTAAAATTTTTTTTTTTTTTTTTTTGGTTTTTGGAAAATTTAAAAAAATTTTTTTTTTTTTAAAAAATTTTTTTTAATTCCCCTTTTCTTTTTTAAAAAAAAAAAAATTTTTAAAAAAATTTTTTCCCCCCCCCGGGCCCTTTTTTTTTAACCAAAATTTTTTTTCCTTTTTTTTTTTTTTCCTTTTTTTTTTTTCCCCTTTTTAAAAAAGGGTTTTTTTTCCCCCCTTTTTTAAAAAAGGGGGGGGAAAAAAATTTTTTTTTAAAAAAAAAGGGGGAAAAAAAAAAATTTAAAGGGGGGGAAAAAAAATTTTTTTTTAAAAAAGGGGGGGGGAAAAAAAGGGGCCCCCCCGGGGGAAACCCAAATTTTCCCCAAAAAAAAAAAAAAAAAAACCCCCCCGGGATTTTTTTTTCCCCCCCCTTTTTTTTAAAAAAAAAAAAAAACCCCCCCCCCCTTTCCCCCCCGGGGGGGGAAAGGGGGGGGGGAAAAATTTTTGTTTTTAAAAAAAAAGGGGGAAAAAAAAAAAAAGGTTCCAACAAAAAAAAAAAAAACCGTTTTTTTAAAAAAAAGGGGAAACCCAAAGGGGGGGGGCCCAAAAAAAAATTTTTTTAATAATTTTTTTTTTTTTTTTAAAAAAAAGGGTTTTTTTGGGAAAAAATTTTTTAAAAAAAATTTTTTTTTAAAAAAAAAAACAAAAAAAAAAAAAAAAACCCCACCAAAAAACCAAAACCCAACCCCCCCCCCCCCCCAAAAAACACCCCCAAACCAAAAAAAAAACCCCCCAAAAAAAACCCCCAAAAAAAAAACCCCCCCAAAAAAAAACCCCCCCCCAAAAAAAACCCCAAAAAAAAAACCCCCTTTTTGGGGGGGTTTTTTTTTTTCCCCCCCAAAAATTTTTTTTTTTAAAAAAAAATGTTACCTTTTTTGGCCCGGGGCCCCCTTTTTTTTTTAAAAAAAATTTATTTTTTTAAAAAATTTTTTTTTAAAAAAAAATTTTAAGGAAATTTTTTTGGGGGTTTTTTTTAAAAAAATTTTTTAAAAATTTTTTTTAAAAAAAGGTTTTTTTTTTTTTTTTAAAGGTTTTCCCCCTTTTTTTTTTTAAAAAAAAAAAATGTTTTTTTTTTTTTTTTTTAAAAAATTTTTTTTTTTTTTGGAAAAAAAACCTTTTTTTTTTTTTTTTTTTGGGGGGGGTTTTTTCCCCCTTTTTTTGGGGGGAAATTTTTTTTTTTGGGGGGGGCCCCCCAAAAAAAAACCCCCCCTTTAAAAAAAGGGGGGGGGGTGAGGGGGGGGGGGGGGGGTTTAAAAATTTTTTTTTTAAAAAAAAACCCTTTAAAAAAAAAGGGGGTTTTTTTGGGGGTTTTAAATTTTTTTGGGTTTAAAAAAAAAATTTTAAAATTAAAAAAAAAAAAAAAAAAAAAAAAAAAAAAAAAAAAAGGGGAAAAAGGGGGGGAAAAAAAAAATTAAAAAAAAAAAAAAAAAAAAGGGGGAAAAAAGGGTTTTTTTAAAAAATTTAATTTTTTAAAAAAAAAAGGGCGGAAAACCCCAAAAATTTTTCCCCGGGGAAAAAAAAAAGGGGGGGTTTTGGGGGGGGAAAGGGGAAGGTCGTTATATTTAAAACCCTGTCAACACACATTAAGTAATTGGATTTTAATGTCCTGTCAACCACACAGCTACAGTAAGTAATTAGATTTCAAAGTCCTGTCAGCCGCACTTTAAGTAAGGGAATTTTAACGTCCTACCAACAGCTTCCCGGGCCACCTCGGAAAAAAACAAACTCTGTCATAAGCAAATGCAAAAATTTCAAAATTTCTTTTTTAATTACTCCTTTTTAAAGTAAATCAACAAAACCCACCCAACAAAAAACAAAACAAACAACATACACAGACATCAAACACAGACTTTTGAAGAGTTAGTCCCTTTTGCACTGCCCTTGTTAGAAAGCACGCAAGACTAGGACATGATGGGATCGGTGTCCATTTTTTTATCGAAAAGGGAAATAGGAAAAAGGTGGTGGGGGGGGGGGGGGGAAAGGGGGAAGGGGGGGGGGGGGGGAAAGGCAGGGGAAAAACCTGGGCACACCCTGGAGCAAACCAATTCATCAAATCATGAACTAATGTAAAATGCAGATTTGCTGTTTCAGTGTTTGTAATACACACCACTTTGTATTGGCAGAGAATTGGAAAAAATGCAGCTGAATGAGCCTGGAAGGCAGACACTACAAAGGCAGAATTCCCAGCAGCAGGCAAAGCACGCAAAGCTATAATCTGAGGGAACCTTGGATAACTTTGGGTTCAGTGAAGGGACCTTAATTTTTCAGTCCATATTATCCCACAGTGCATCATTACTATGTCAGTGAGGACCAGGCAAAGCTTAAACTTAACTGTGTAATAACTATTGCAAAAAAATATAACTTGCAGCTAAATGGCATTCTTGATATCCCTGTACAGTCCAGCCTCAACATGTCACCATCGTTAGGGTAAACCTCAGCGGAGGTTATCACCATGTAAAGTGCCAGAGACCAGTAATCTCAGACTGAACCATTGGTGGGTTTTTTAAGCGCATGTATGGAATACTGACTTTTATAAATGTTAACTCACAAGAGTGTAAGTCACTGCATTCATGAGGGCCAAGATTTCTCAGCACTTATGGCACTTTAGTGGTCAGGGACTGTGGGAAACAATGCCCCGTAGCTCTGGAACTGGACGGCCATTGACTGGCACTGATTTTCCTATATATATATCTCTGTTTTCTGACGCTTCCTTCAATATTTTACATAAATTTCTTTTCTGAAGCTCCCTGCTTGAGCTGTTTGGATGTCCAAATAACCAGTGCCATTTGCATGCTAAAGTCTCATGTGGAGTTCAACTAAATTCAGAATACAAAGCATTATCGTAATTGAGAACAGCAGTGTTTAGAATTCTCTGCCTGTCTGGAGCAACATGGCTGAAGGAATACCGCAGTAGCATGCAGAAGATCCCAGTCATACTGCCAAAAGTGCAGGTGGCAGGTTACAGCTAAACACTCACAAATCCTACATATGTGGCTTTTAATGATGTGACACTGTAAACTGGTGCCTGGTCATGTGGTGTGCACAGAACATGCGCCAACGCAGCATCAGTTTCATGTGGCACCACCCACATAACAACCATACAGCGCTGTAAGTACACCACTTTGGTGGATCTTCAAACATGCTATAAAGGTCACTCATTCACAATCACATGCAACAACAGCGCAAGTGAACCTGCTCAAGAGCAGAGAATAGCGCTATCTAATAGAAATCAATCAACAAAGATGGTGGAGGTGACAGAAAGCCTGCCGCCACACCCAAAGAAGATACTAGGACCATTTACACCACAGCCCAGGCAGAACTTGCACTCAGCTCAGCTCAGGTTAAACTGTTTGAGTTTGTATTTATTCATAACAAACTGTTAGTACAGCTGGTCTCATTGTTAACCATGGATTTTCCTACATTGTCAGTTTTGAGTATTCTGGTGTGTTTGTGACCACTATCCAAGGGATTGTGTCCGTCACTGTGTGCACATTCAATGACCCAAGTTTTTAAGTGGTTTGTCGAGTATCCACTTTACTTACTACTGCATAGCCTAATGATGCAGGATTGTGTTTGAGAGGGTGGTGAGAGTGAACAATTTTTGAACATGAATCTTGAAACCTTACCTGCTCATGCCAAAAACTCTTGTTGCAGGGAAAGGTGAATGAAAGGAGTGTGCATGACATCGTATCAGAATCATGACAGAAAGTTAAAAAAATCTCACCCTCATGTAGTCCCAAGAAGAAGAAAAAAAGAAGAAAAATCATTTTTCTTTTTCTTTTTTCTCCTTCTCACAAGCACATTGTCACAGCCAGACACGCACATAGACTCTTTTTTTTTTTTTTTAAAAAAAAGGTTTGAAATTTTGGAAGGTAACCCTTTTTTTAACCCCCTTAAAGAAAAAATTGGTTTTAAAGTTTTGATAATAATTTTCCTGGGCTCAAGAAGGGGAAAAATTTGGGGCATTTTCCAATGAAAAACCATTTCCAAATTTTCTTTCAAGGGTTTCCGCCTTTGGGGGTTTGGTTGGTTTGACCAATTTCCGCGGTTCATGTGAGCCAGTCAAGGGTAAGAACTTGGGCTTTTTCAAAAAGGCAAGGGGGTTTGGGGTTGGGGGAAATGATGTAAAAAAACACCCCTTTTTTCCCTTTGACAAGGGAATTTTCCTGCCCTTTCTCGAAGGAGTTTGGCCCCCCCCTGGTGGGGGCCCAACCCTTCCCCAAAGGGAAAATTCCAGAAACGGGCTAAAAAAACTTGAAAAGTAAATCTTCCCAGGGCCCGTTTTTCAACCCAAAAAATGCCAGAGTGAGTTGAATGAAAAATTGGGGTTTTTGAAGGGATTTTCCTTTTTGGAAAATTCAGGCAGGAAAGGGCCCCATTTTTTTCCTCCTTTTTTATCAACGCTCCCCTTTTTGGACGCTGCCCCTGGGCCGGAAAAATGGAAAAAAAGGAGTTCACAGTTTTTGGGACTCAAAACCGAACACCCCAAATGGGGGAACCCTGCGGGAAATCCCTTAAAAAGGGGGAGGCCCAAAAACCAAAAAAGAAAAAAAGCAATTTTTCCCTAAAAACAGGGTTTTTGAAATAAAAACTTTTTGAACATTTTTAATTTTTTTTCAACTCAATGTTTTTTTTTAAAACCCCTGGCCCCAGAAATCAAATTTTCAAACCACAAAAACAGCCCCCAACAACGGGCGGGGCCCATTTTTTGTCCGGGGCCAGATGAAAAAAAATTTTGGGATTTTTGTCCCCCTTTTCGGGCCAAAAAGGGCCCTTTTTTGTCTCGGGGTTTCCTTCCCCCTTTAAAAAAGTTCACCCAGGGCCCAAGGCTAAATGTCCTCTTTTAAACTAAAAATAACACCCAAAAATTTATCAAAATGGCAGGCACCCCCCCCCCCCCCCCCACTTTTCACCCCCCCCCCCCCAACCAAAAGAGTTTTTTTAATTTTGGGAAAAAACCCCTTTCCCCCTTTAATAAAACCTTAAACACCTTTTATTTGGGGTTTTTGACGGGGGAAAAATAAAGAGCGGTTAGAGGGAAAAATTTCCCCCAGCTGCCGGGGAAAAAGGGTGGGGGCCTGTTTGTAAAAAACCAATGTTTTTTAATGCAAATTTTTGAGGAAAAACGGGCAGTGCAAAATTAATCCAAAAAAAAAAAAATTTCCAAAAGAAGCTTTATTTTTTTTTTACCCAAAAAATTTTACGGTTTTTTAGGAAAAATAAACCAAAAATTTTTTAAAAAAGGGAAAAGAATTGGTTTGGGGTTTTTTTAAAAAACCAAATCTTTTTTTTTAAAACCCAAAACACAAAAACCAAGCATTTTCCAATTCGGTTTCAGATTTTTTTTTTAAATTTTATTTTAGGTTTCAAAGGGCAAAATGGTAAAATTTGAATAAGGGGGAAACAAAACAGCCGTTTTTTCCCCAAACAATTCGGAATTGGGGGGGCTTTCCATGTACCCCCTTTTAAAAAAACCCCAAGGAAAAAATTTTGGGTTTTCAGGGGGGTTAACCCCCTGAAAAAAAAATTCGGGGGAAAAAAAGGGGGGGGGATTTCCTGTACCCCCTTTTAAAAATTTTAATTTTTTCAAAAACATGGGCTTTCCAGGGGGTTAAACCCCATTTTAAAATACAGGGGAAACCCATGGGTTTCCATGTATTTTAAAAATAAACCCATGTGTTGACTGTATTGTTAAAGGGGGTACATGGAAAGTCCATGAGTTCACTGAATTATTCAGGGGGTACATGAAAAGCCCATGAGTTCACTGTATTGTTAAAGGGGGTACATGGAAAGCCCACAAGTTCACAGAATTGTTAAAGGGGATACGTGCTGTTTGTGTTCCCCTGCCCAGACTCTGAGGTTCTCTGAGAGCCAGGTGAGATTTTGCAAAAAAATCTGAAACATGAGTGACTGTTAGCATTCTAAAACACAATCCAAACACATAAAAGATTCAAAAGATCGCTTATTTATTATGACATAGACACACAATCCGTAAATTTTCAGGGTAATAATAAATAAGCGTTCTTTTGAATCTTTTATGTGTTTGGATTGAGATTTTGCACATGCAACTGTTTTCCTGCATTTGCATTAAGATGCATGTATTATACATGCAGTGTCCTCCACCATTTCAGGCAGCTGCATGCCATCTACGCGCTCTGACCTTGCCATGTCACACAAATAATTGCTGCTGAAGGTCATCCTAATATGTGAAAGATACAAATTCAACACTCTTTACTCCGGCCTTGCAGGTGCAGACGTGGCCAAGAGGTGCATGCATTGTTGATAAATATAATTATGCTGTTACTGAGTTTAAAGAGACATCAGCCTTGCCTGCGGTGAACTTAAAGGGGAAGCAAACCAGAGACACAGGCTGGCCTGAAAATGGGGACAAAGTGCAAGTGTTTTCATCTGCTGGACACAAAATGGCAGCAGTCGTGGTCATGTTTTTGTGAGTTGAAAATGTTGATTCTGAGCCAGCAGGGTGAGACATTGAGTGACAAATTACTGTGTGCAATGTTTTAGTTCAGTCCTGTTGCTAGAGCATATTGCTCTTCTTGGTTTGGCTCCCCTTTAAGGGCATTGCGCCGCAGTTCACCATGGTGGGGTGTCGGTTTGACGTCCAGCTGTGAACTCTCTCTCATTTGTTCCAGACACAGTCAGCGTCAAAGAGTGTACGCGCTTGATGAACAAGGAGGAAGAATGGCGCTGTGCTCTGCCTGAAGTTTTCCACAGGTACATCTTCACGCCCATATTCTTCATCAACTCACTCTACGACACTTGGTTCCGCAAAAACGCCCTGAAGATTGACTGTACAGTTGAGCTGTGCTCGGACATGAACCTGCGAGAAGTTGTCAACACCAGAGCCAAGCTCCTTCGAGAAGGTCAGGAAATCCTTCGCTCAAAGAAAAATGGAGTGTTTTTTACATCATGTCCCGCACACACCATGCTACCGAAGAGCAAGTTCTTCACCATTGCATCTCAGAGCTACACAGTGCAACAGGCGCTTGGAGCTTGGATCAACCACCAGCATAATAGGCGCAACTTGATAGAAGTGCTGGAAGTGGCTGATGCATTGAGAAAATGCCCCAGTCTCATTCTGTGAGCCAGACATATATCTAAACTTAAAACATTTTTTTCTTTACAGAGTCAAAATGTTACCTCACTTTCAGACTTAAAAAAAAAGAGTCTATGTGCGTGTCTGGCTGTGACAATGTGCTTGTGAGAAGGAGAAAAAAGAAAAAGAAAAATGATTTTTCTTCTTTTTTTCTTCTTCTTGGGACTACATGAGGGTGAGATTTTTTTAACTTTCTGTCATGATTCTGATACGATGTCATGCACACTCCTTTCATTCACCTTTCATGCAACAAGAGTTTTTGGCATGAGCAGGTAAGGTTTCAAGATTCATGTTCAAAAATTGTTCACTCTCACCACCCTCTCAAACACAATCCTGCATCATTAGGCTATGCAGTAGTAAGTAAAGTGGATACTCGACAAACCACTTAAAAACTTGGGTCATTGAATGTGCACACAGTGACGGACACAATCCCTTGGATAGTGGTCACAAACACACCAGAATACTCAAAACTGACAATGTAGGAAAATCCATGGTTAACAATGAGACCAGCTGTACTAACAGTTTGTTATGAATAAATACAAACTCAAACAGTTTAACCTGAGCTGAGCTGAGTGCAAGTTCTGCCTGGGCTGTGGTGTAAATGGTCCTAGTATCTTCTTTGGGTGTGGCGGCAGGCTTTCTGTCACCTCCACCATCTTTGTTGATTGATTTCTATTAGATAGCGCTATTCTCTGCTCTTGAGCAGGTTCACTTGCGCTGTTGTTGCATGTGATTGTGAATGAGTGACCTTTATAGCATGTTTGAAGATCCACCAAAGTGGTGTACTTACAGCGCTGTATGGTTGTTATGTGGGTGGTGCCACATGAAACTGATGCTGCGTTGGCGCATGTTCTGTGCACACCACATGACCAGGCACCAGTTTACAGTGTCACATCATTAAAAGCCACATATGTAGGATTTGTGAGTGTTTAGCTGTAACCTGCCACCTGCACTTTTGGCAGTATGACTGGGATCTTCTGCATGCTACTGCGGTATTCCTTCAGCCATGTTGCTCCAGACAGGCAGAGAATTCTAAACACTGCTGTTCTCAATTACGATAATGCTTTGTATTCTGAATTTAGTTGAACTCCACATGAGACTTTAGCATGCAAATGGCACTGGTTATTTGGACATCCAAACAGCTCAAGCAGGGAGCTTCAGAAAAGAAATTTATGTAAAATATTGAAGGAAGCGTCAGAAAACAGAGATATATATATAGGAAAATCAGTGCCAGTCAATGGCCGTCCAGTTCCAGAGCTACGGGGCATTGTTTCCCACAGTCCCTGACCACTAAAGTGCCATAAGTGCTGAGAAATCTTGGCCCTCATGAATGCAGTGACTTACACTCTTGTGAGTATAACATTTATAAAAGTCAGTATTCCATACATGCGCTTAAAAAACCCACCAATGGTTCAGTCTGAGATTACTGGTCTCTGGCACTTTACATGGTGATAACCTCCGCTGAGGTTTACCCTAACGATGGTGACATGTTGAGGCTGGACTGTACAGGGATATCAAGAATGCCATTTAGCTGCAAGTTATATTTTTTTGCAATAGTTATTACACAGTTAAGTTTAAGCTTTGCCTGGTCCTCACTGACATAGTAATGATGCACTGTGGGATAATATGGACTGAAAAATTAAGGTCCCTTCACTGAACCCAAAGTTATCCAAGGTTCCCTCAGATTATAGCTTTGCGTGCTTTGCCTGCTGCTGGGAATTCTGCCTTTGTAGTGTCTGCCTTCCAGGCTCATTCAGCTGCATTTTTTCCAATTCTCTGCCAATACAAAGTGGTGTGTATTACAAACACTGAAACAGCAAATCTGCATTTTACATTAGTTCATGATTTGATGAATTGGTTTGCTCCCAGATGTGCCCAGGTTTTACTGCCCGCCCCCCCCCCCCCCCCCTTCCCCCTTTTCCCCCCCCCCCCCCCCCTCCACCCCAACCCCGCCGGTACCCTTTCCCCCCCCCCCCCCCCCTCCCCCCCAGCTTGGGGCTTTCCCCAAAAACCCCCTAACCCCCCCCTTTTCCCCCCCCCCTTTTTTTTTTCCCCCCCCCCCCCATTTTTTTTATTTTTATTTTCCCTTTTAAAAAAATGCCTTTTGCTGTTTTAAAAATGAAAAGGGGGTTTTAAAATTTTGGATTTGTTATGCGGTTTTTTTTTGTTAGGGGGGGTTTTACTTTTGCTTTTCGTAAGTTTGGAAGGGGTTTTTAAAATTCCCTTTCTTATGGGGTTTTTAAGGGACTTTGAAATTCTAATTTAAATTAAACCGTTTTTCCCGTGGGTTTACAGGACTTTAAAAACCAATTACTTAATGTGTGGGTTTACAGGGTTTTTAAAATAAACTTAAAGGTTTTGAATTTAAAAATAAAAAAAAATACCAAAAACCCAAAAGGGTTTGGTATGTTTATCGGGCAGACGGTATGTTTCTGGTGTACAGCTGACCATGACAATTGATAGCATTTGCTTTTTTCAAGAGAGTGTATATATTTTAAACTGTGCATGATGATCAGTGACAGTGTCACTGAGCTCCACAGATTGATGCTGGTTTCTGCCTTTTGTGGGATTTCCTATGTTGTGTTTGTGCTTGGACAGGGTTTGTGAATTTACTTTGGCTATAGCTTTGATACGAGAAGAGTTTTTAATGTGTTTTGACTTACGATGGTGTTTATCCTGAAGTGATGCAGCGCAGCTGTCAGTGTGTTAAGATTTGATGACTAACTATAAACTGAGTGACCGTTACCTTGAATTAATTCATATTTTTCCTGAGTTGATCGTGTGACATTTATATCTAACAACTAAACTAAATGTTTAATAAAAAAATATGTTTTTAATCTGGAACAAGGCTGACTACTAACGTTCAAAAACAAGATCAAACACACAAATGATTAAAAACAAAGCTGATTTTAATGGGACAATACAAAACGTGGGCAAATCTTATGGGTAAGCCCCTTTTTCACAGCAACAAAATGACAGTTAATCTAGTTACCCAGTTACTGTTTGTGGAATGCCTGGAGTGTCTGGAAGAATGTTGGCATGGCAGTGATGTGTAAGTGAAATAGGCATGATGTAATTAATATTATGACATCAAAATTAGGTGACACAGAAGAGGAGGGGGGAGAGGGGGGACAGGGAGGAGAGCTGAGTTTTGAAATATGAGTGGATTAAAAGAGAGAGAGAGAGAAGAAGAAGAAAAAAAGTCCAACATTGGAAGAGGAAGAAAAAAAACATCCAGTTCCAAACATCTCAGGGGATGAATGGGAAAACTGGAGTACCTGGGGGGAAAACCCATGAGTCTGTCACAGAGAGAACCCTTTCAATAATGATAAAAGGGAAAATCAAAGAACCTTTATAAAGAGTGTCTGGAAGAATGTTGGCATGACAGTAATGTGTAAGTGAAATAGGTGTGATGTAATTAATATTATGACATCAAAATTAGATGACACAGAAGAGAAGGGGGGGGGAGGGGGAGGGGGGGAGGAGAGCTGAGTTTTGAAATATGAGTGGATTAAAAGAGAGAGAGAGAGAGAAGAAGAAGAAAAAAAGAGTCCAACATTGGAAGAGGAAAAAAAAAAGGATCCAGTTCCAAACATCTCAGGGGATGAATGGGAAAACGGAGTACCTGGGGGGAAAACCCATGAGTCTTCACAGAGAGAAACCCCTTTTGGTAAGATCAAAAGTAAAAACAAAGAAAACCCTTTTAAGGGTTCCATGCCCTCAAAAGTGCAGGGGAAAAAAATGAGACCCCACATGCAATGAGTAATTGAAATGAGCACACACACAAACACACACACACACACACACACACACACACACACAAAACCGACCCAAAAACCAAATGCACACAAAAC
>JABMCL010003542.1:0-12401 GCA_018857735.1 Alviniconcha marisindica | reverse complement strand
TTTTTTTGGGTTTTTCCAAAACCCCAATTTAAAAAACCCCAAACCCCCTTTAAAAAAAAAAAAAAAAAAAAAACCCCCAAAAAAAAAGGGGGGGAAAAAATTTTTTTTTTTTCCCCCGGGAAAAGGGGGAAAAAAGGGTTTTTTTCCTTAAAAAAGGGGAACCCCCCCCAAAATTTTTTCCCCCCCCCCCCTTTTTTTGGGGGTTTTTTTTCCCCCCCCCCCAAAAACCCCCCTTTTTTCCCCGGGGAAGTTAAACCCCCCGGGGCCCCCTTCCCCGGCCCCCCAAAAAAAACCCCCCTTTTTTTGGGGGGGTTTTTTTAGGGGGGTTTTTTTTCCCCTTTTTCCCCCTTTTTTGGGGTGGGGAAAAAAATTTTTTTTCCCCCCCATTTTTTTTTTTGGGGGTTTTCCCCCCCTTTTTTTTTAAAAACCCCCCTTAAACCCCCCCCCTTTTGGGGGTTTTTTTTTTTTGGGAAAGGGAACCCGGGGTTTTTTTTTTTTTTTTTAAAAAAAAATTTTTTTTTTATTTTTTTTTTTTGTTTTTTTTAAAAATTTTTGGAAGGGGGTTTTTTTTTGGGGGGGGTTTTTTAAAATTTTTTTTTCCCCCGGCCCCCGGGGAAATTTGTTGGGGCCCCCCCGGGGGTTTTTTTAAGGGGGGGGGTTTTTTTTTTCCCCCCCCCCCAAAAATTTTTTTTTTTTGGGGGGTTTTTTCCAATTTTTTTTTTTCCGGGGCCCGGGAAAAAAAATTTTTGGGTTTTTTTCCCCCCTTTTTTTAAAAAATTTTTTTTTTTTTTAAAAAAACCCCAACCCCTTTTTTTCCCCCGGGGGCCCCCCCAAAAAAAAAATTTTTTCCCTGGGGGGGGGGGAAAAAAAAAAAAAAAAACCCCCCCCCGGGGGAAAAAAACCCCCTTCCAAAAATTTTTAAATTAAACAAAAAAAAAAAATAAAAAAAAAATTTTTTTTTAAAAAAAAAACCCCAAAACCCTGGTTCCTTTCCCAAAAAAAAAAAACCCCCAATAAAAAAATTAAATTTTTTTAAAAAAAACCCAAAAAAAGGAAAATTTTTTGGGAAAGTAAAAAGGTAAATTGGGGGAAAAAAATTTGGGGGCCCGGAAAAAAACCCAAAAAAACCCCCAAAAAATAAAAATTTTTTAAAAAAAACCCAAAAAAAACCCTTTTTGGGGCCCCCGGGGAAGGGGAAAAAAATTTTTTTGGGGGGAAAAAGGACCCCCTTTTCCCGCGGGGGGGAAAAAATTTTTTTGGGGGCGGGGGGTTAAATTTTTTTCCCCGGGGGGGTTTTTTTTTTCCCCCCAAAAACCCCTTTTAAAGGGCCCCCCAAAAAAAAAAAAAAATTTTGAAAAACCAAAAAAAAGGGGGGGCCCCCTTTCCCATTTTTTTTTTCCCCCCCCTTTTTTGGGGGTTTTTTTCCCCCAAAATTTTTGGGGGGGGAAAAAAGGGAAAAAAAGGGGGGGGGTTTTTTTTCCCCCCCAAAAGGGGGTTTCCCCCCCGGGGGCCCCCCCCAAAAAAACCCCCCCCAAAAAATTTTTTTTTTTCCCCCCCCCCCCTTTTTCCAATTATTTTTTTTTTTCCCCCCGTTCTTTTTTCCCCCCAAAAAAATTTTTTTCCCCCCCCCTTTCCCCCCCCCAAAATTTTTGGGGGGTTTTTTTTTTGGGGGGAAAAAAAAAAAATTTTTTTTTTTTAAAAAAAAAAGGGTTTTTTTTGGGTTTTTTTTCCTTTTTTTGGGGGCCCCCCCTTTTTTTTTTTTTGGGGGGGTTTTCCGAAAAAAATTTTTTTTGGGGTTTTTGGGGTTTTTTTTTTTTTAAAATTTTTTTTTGGGGGGTTTTTTTTTTTTTGGGAAAAAAAATTTTGGGGGGTTTTAAAAAAAAAAAAAAAATTTTTTTTAAAAAAACCCAAAAAAAAAGGGGAAAAAATTTTTTTTCCCCTTTTTCCGGGGGGGGGGGGGGGGGGGGGTTTTTTTTTTTTCCCCCCCAAAAAAAATTCGTCTGGCCCTGGTCCCCGCTGTAGTTCATGCGCACGTTCTCGAAAGCACCCTCTTGCGAGCCTAGCGTCACCGTCTTGGACAAAAAAATCTATTCGGTTGACAGAGTCAAAGTATTTAGGTGCATGCGCATATGTGCACTTTGTAAAAAAATTTTATCTGCCACAGACAGAATATTCAAGAGGAGACGTTCATGGGCACGTGCATTACTATGCACAGTTTTTGAGAAGAAAAACAATGACGTAACAATAGTCGGGTGAGGTATTGCTGTACACTCACATAACTGTAGGTATGCGTTTCACACTTTTGAAATGCTGAAGCTCGTGCATC
Organism: Alviniconcha marisindica; assembly: GCA_018857735.1. NCBI lineage: Eukaryota > Metazoa > Mollusca > Gastropoda > Provannidae > Alviniconcha > Alviniconcha marisindica. The sequence continues at coordinate 10,075 of JABMCL010003542.1, read as the reverse complement.
CAAACCATTCCAGTTGTAACGCCATCCTGATCCACACATTTGGCACCTTCAACCACGTCAAGCCCCCTCTTTTACTGCATTGCATGCTTTCCATCTTATAACCCCCCCCCAGCTCAATTACGGACGTCACACCTCCCCACACATGTAACCCCCCCCCCCCCCCCCCACCCCCCCCAAAACCCTTCAGCTCAATTATGGAAGTGGAAGTTTCACTGGCCTTCATGTTTGCCAACAGAAATTCAAAGTTTCGCCAATGTTTTCAAGTTATCAGTGAAACATCCAGTTTTGCTGACCCATGAAGCATTAGGACGTTTTGCCAATAGTTTGAAAACATCACAAAACTTTTAAATACTTCCCTGGGTCAGCAAAATACCAGATGACGCTAAAAAGGTATTTATCCTGACTAAATCAGTGTCACTATCACGCATCAAACTTCACCCTGACCAAATGTCTCCACTGACATTCAGCTTTTCCATCTGCATACAGAGGTAAAAGCATCACTTGAACCTTAGAAATGCAAATTCACCCAGACAAGCAGCAATTTTACCAACCAACCATTCAAGCAACAAACAAACATGATTGCAAATTTTAGTTTCACCAGGCAAAATTCACTGAAACTGTAAATAGGTTTTGCTGGCATCCGTGAATCTTTCTGGAAGATTCACCAACACATTAAATTGGAAATTTTGCTGGCATCAGTGAAACTTTCTGGAAGATTCACCAACAAATTAAACAAGATGTTCTACTGGCATCAGTGAAATTTTATGGAAGATTCACCAACAAACTAAACTAGAAGTTTTGCTGGCATCAGTGAAACTTTCTTTAAGATTCACCAACAAACTAAACTAGTTTTGCTGGCATCAGTGAAACTTTCTTTAAGATTCACCAACGAATTAAACTAGAAGTTTTGCTGGCATCAGTGAAACTTTCCGGAAGATTCACTAACACATAAAATTGGAAGTTTCGCCAGCTTCGGCAAACCTGACCCTCAGCGAAACTTCCTGTTACCCTTCATTCATACCATGAGCTGGTCGGCAGTGACTTCGATCTTCTTGGCCTGCAGGTGAAGGTCAGCCAGGGCCTTTCTGGGCAGGGGGCGTGCCCCCAAAAGGGGGGGGGGGTTTGGTTTGTTGTCTGCAGGGGGGAAAGGTTTAATGAAAGGGGGGTTTCCCCAACAAACCGGGGCTTTAACCCGGGGGACTTCCCGTCAACACACCAACCAAAGTCAGTCATGCTTCAGTTGTCTGAACAGGGGTGACTTGCTGCCCAAAACACCAACCAAAGTCAGTCAGTCCGCTTCAGTTTCTGACAGAGGGGTGACCCCTTCCCCCAAAAAACCCAAAAAATTCAGAAATTAAAGTTAATTGTCTTTTTCCAGGGGTGCTTTGCCCCCCCCAACACCAAACCCAAACCCAAAGGAAGGTAAGGGCACCCCCTTCAGCAATTCTTTACAGCGGGGGGTTTAACTTGCTGCAACAACAAAACCACCAAGTCTCGGTTCCCCCCCTTAGGGGGTCCCCACACTTTACAGCAAAAGGGGTGGGAAAATTGCTTTTTTTTAAAACACCCCCTCAACCAAAGTCGGGGGGGCCAAATCAGGTTTCAGTTGTCTGATTTTTTTGGCAGCGGGGCCCCTTTTCTGTCAAACAACACCAACCAAAGTCACATGCTTCAGTTTTCTGAAGCGTGACTGACTGACTTTGGTTGGTGTGTTGGCAGCAAGTCACCCCTGCTGTCAGACAACTGAAGCGTAACTGACTGACTTTGGTTGGGGGTGTTGGGCAAACAAGTCACCCCTCTGTCAGATAACTGAAGCGAGACTGACTGACTTTGGTTGGTGTGTTGGCAGCAAGTCACCCCTGCTGTCAGACAACTGAAGCATGATTCGGTGACGGTGGTTGGTGTGTTGACAGGAGCAGTCCAACCTGGTGCAGACGGTGCTTGACATCCTGCAGTGGATCGTTCCCCCACTGACAGACAACTACCAGGATGCCTCCCCCATGGGGAGCACTGCCCGTGCCCAGAAGGCCCTGGCTGACCTTCACCTGCAGGCCAAGAAGATCGAAGTCACTGCCGACCAGCTCATGGTATGAATGAAGGGTAACAGGAAGTTTCGCTGAGGGTCAGGTTTGCCGAAGCTGGCGAAACTTCCAATTTTATGTGTTAGTGAATCTTCCGGAAAGTTTCACTGATGCCAGCAAAACTTCTAGTTTAATTCGTTGGTGAATCTTAAAGAAAGTTTCACTGATGCCAGCAAAACTAGTTTAGTTTGTTGGTGAATCTTAAAGAAAGTTTCACTGATGCCAGCAAAACTTCTAGTTTAGTTTGTTGGTGAATCTTCCATAAAATTTCACTGATGCCAGTAGAACATCTTGTTTAATTTGTTGGTGAATCTTCCAGAAAGTTTCACTGATGCCAGCAAAATTTCCAATTTAATGTGTTGGTGAATCTTCCAGAAAGATTCACGGATGCCAGCAAAACCTATTTACAGTTTCAGTGAATTTTGCCTGGTGAAACTAAAATTTGCAATCATGTTTGTTTGTTGCTTGAATGGTTGGTTGGTAAAATTGCTGCTTGTCTGGGTGAATTTGCATTTCTAAGGTTCAAGTGATGCTTTTACCTCTGTATGCAGATGGAAAAGCTGAATGTCAGTGGAGACATTTGGTCAGGGTGAAGTTTGATGCGTGATAGTGACACTGATTTAGTCAGGATAAATACCTTTTTAGCGTCATCTGGTATTTTGCTGACCCAGGGAAGTATTTAAAAGTTTTGTGATGTTTTCAAACTATTGGCAAAACGTCCTAATGCTTCATGGGTCAGCAAAACTGGATGTTTCACTGATAACTTGAAAACATTGGCGAAACTTTGAATTTCTGTTGGCAAACATGAAGGCCAGTGAAACTTCCACTTCCATAATTGAGCTGAAGGGTTTGGGAGGGGTGGGGGGGGGAGGGGGGGGGTTACATAGCAGTCGTGGTACTTCTGTAATTGAGCTGGGGGGGGGTTATAAGATGGAAAGCATGCAATGCAGTAAAAGAGGGGGCTTGACGTGGTTGAAGGTGCCAAATGTGTGGATCAGGATGGCGTTACAACTGGAATGGTTTGGATGCACGAGCTTCAGCATTTCAAAAGTGTGAAACGCATACCTACAGTTATGTGAGTGTACAGCAATACCTCACCCGACTATTGTTACGTCATTGTTTTTCTTCTCAAAAACTGTGCATAGTAATGCACGTGCCCATGAACGTCTCCTCTTGAATATTCTGTCTGTGGCAGATAAAATTTTTTTACAAAGTGCACATATGCGCATGCACCTAAATACTTTGACTCTGTCAACCGAATAGATTTTTTTGTCCAAGACGGTGACGCTAGGCTCGCAAGAGGGTGCTTTCGAGAATGTGCGCATGAACTACAGCGGGGACCAGGGCCAGACGATCCGGCAGCTGGTGACGGCCCACATGCTGCGCCGCGTGGCCATGTGCGTGCTGTCCTCCCCGCAGGGCAAGCGGCAGCACCTGGCCGTCAGCCACGAGAAGGGCAAGATCACCATCCTGCAGCTCTCCGCCCTCCTCAAGCAGGCCGACTCCAGCAAGAAGAAGCTCACGCTCACGGTCAGCCTGGTTTTGACTTTACTGTGATGTTGATTTGCTCACGGTCAGCCTTTACTTTGATGTTGATTTGCTCACGGTCAGCCTTTACTTTGATGTTGATTCGCTCACGGTCAGCCAGTTTTTACTTTACTATGATGCTGGTTTGCTGACGGTCGGCCTGGTTTTTACTTTACCCTGACGTTGGTTTGCTCATGGTTGGCCTGGCTTTTACTGTTTGTGTTAATGTTGGAGCATAGCAACCAGGGTAGGATTTGCGGTACATCTCATCAGTGTTTGACTGAGCTGATTGTTGTTTGATTTCTAGTGCCTGTCATCAGTATTCCAATTGGTGGTTGTTTGATTTCCAGTACCTGTCATCAGTATTTGAGCTGATGTTTGATTTCCAGCGCCTGTCATCAATATTTGATTGAATTGATTGTTTGATTTCCAGCACCTGTCTTCAGTGTTTGAATGATTGTTGTTTGATTTCCAGTGCCCGTCATCGGTATTTGAATTGATTGTTGTTTGATCTCCAGCACCTGTCATCAGCCCTTAATTGTTGTTTGATTTCCAGTGCCTGTCATCAGTATTTGAATTGATTGTTGTTAGGTAGCGCTGTGCAGACCGTCAGAGTGAACAGCCAGGAGTTTCTTGGTTGATTGATTGTTGTTTGATTTCCAGCGCCTGTCATCAGCCCCCATCCCCTTCACTGTGCTGTCCATCACGGGCAATCCCTGCAACGAGGACTTCCTGGCTGTCTCTGGACTCAAGGTCAGTGTGGACTGGAAGCTTGCCAGGACCGCTTGACCCCATGCTGCAGATCAAACCTCACTCGTGCATGCAAATCATTTTCTGACTTAATCATTGGGGTGGATTATAAAGCAAACGTTTTAATATTAGGTTTTTATTTTGAGCTCATCTGCTTGTGAAGAAGAGGAAAAAACCTTGAAGATGCTAGTTCCTTTAAGGCGTTAGGGAGAAAGTGATCAAGTTCCTTTAAGGCAATAGGGAGAAAGTGATCAAGTTTCTTTAAAGGCAGTAGGGAGAAAATGATCAAGTTCCTTTAAGAGAGCAAGGAGATGATGATGATGATGATGATAAGTGATGCTTAATGTCCTCAGCTGTCATTGACATATTAGGGACAAGTTGTGACCAATGCCGAAGCACGGTTCAATAATTGTTTACATCCACAAAAACCAGAAGGCTCGTTTGGATGGACAGCTCAGGACGGCAACCTTGACTCTCACACAGCTCCTGAACTATGACAGAGCAAGGAGAAAGTGATTGTGTTCTTTTAAGGCAGCTGGGAGAAAATGATCAAGTTCTTTTAAGGCAGCTGGGAGAAAATGATCAAGTTCTTTTAAGGCAGCTGGGAGAAAATGATCAAGTTCTTTTAAGGCAGCTGGGAGAAAATGATCAAGTTTCTTTAAGGCAATCAGGAGAAATCGATCAAAGTTCTGTGCCATTATGACCTGGAAGAGAGAATTTCTGCCATTCTTCCCCACCTCCTTTTTGCCTCCTCTGTCCTGCCTTCTTATCTGTCTCGTCTTGTGTGTTGTATTTTTCATTGTGTGCTGTAGAGTGCTTTGTGTGCGTGTCATTTCAGGACTGCCACGTGTTGACGTTCACGGGGTCCGGCACCGTGTCTGACCACCTGGTGCTCCACCCCTCACTGGCCACTGGCAACTTCATCATCAAGGTAACGCTGCCAGGGGTTTCAGGTCTCGCCTGAGGAATCGTTTGGTCTCTGATCTACCTTCACTAGTCAGATTTTTATTTTCAGTGTGGGAAAAGGTTCTTTTGTACATTCATTGCGTCAGGATAGGGCAGGCTTTGTGGTTGTGTTGTGGACTTTATTGATAGGCTTCTGTTGTGTTGTAGACTTTATTGATGGGATTTTGACCAGTTTGTGGTTGTGGTGTAGACTTTATTGATAGGATTTTGTTGTGTTGTAGACATTATTGATGGGATTTTGACCAGTTTGTGGTTGTGGTGTAGACTTTATTGATCAGTTTGTTTGTGGTTGTGTTGATCAGTTTGTGGTTGTGGTTGTGTTGCAGAGTCTATTGGTAGGGTTTTGACCAGTTTGTGGTTGTGTTGCAGACTTTATTGATATGATTTTGACCAGTTTGTGGTTGTGTTGCAGACTTTATTGATATGATTTTGACCAGTTTGTGGTTGTGTTGCAGACTTTATTGATAGGATTTTGATCAGTTTGTGGCTATGTTGCAGACTTTATTGACAGGATTTTGACCAGTTTGTGGTTGTGTTGCAGACTTTATTGATCAGTTTGTGGTTGTGTTGCAGGCTTTATTGATAGGATTTTGATCAGTTTGTGGTTGTGTGCTAACAGAGTGATGGGTTGTATGTTTCAGGCTGTCTGGCTTCCTGGCTCACAGACTGAGCTGGCCATCGTCACAGCAGACTTTGTCAAGGCAAGCAAGACAATTTTCTCTGTACCATGTTGTTCAGTGTGTGCATGTGTGTGTGTGTGTGCGGTGTGTGTGAATGTGTGTGTGTGTGTGTGTGTGTGTGTACATGCATGTGTGGGTGTTTATTTTTTCATTGCTCATGTAGCTTTGATTTCCTTTTAACTGCAATGATTTTCAGTCAGCATGTTTGAGTTTATTTACTTACATTTTTAAAAATTATTTATTATTATGTTTCCTTCAGATCTACGACCTTGCTGTGGATGCCCTCAGCCCTCAGTATTACTTCTTGCTGCCGAGCGGCAAGATCCGTGATGCCACCTTCCTGTTTGGGGACGAGGGTCGGTTCATGGTGCTGATGGCATCCTCGGGCTACATCTACACCCAGGTGATGGAGGAGTCCAGCAGTGCCCAGCACGGCCCTTTCTACATCACCAACGTGCTGGAGGTGCGCCACTCCGATCTCAAGGTGAGCGCCAGCCTCTCTCTTGGTGTAAGGTGTAGACTGTTGCCCGTGGGTCTAGGAGTGTTGTGTAGACTTTGTGTGTCACCCTTGTGTTAAACTGTGTATGATGTAGACATGTTATGTAGACTTTGTGTGTCACCCTTGTGTTAAACTGTGTACAATGTAGACTTTGTATGTCACCCTTGTGTTAAACTGTATGTGATGTAGACTTTGTGTGTCACCCTTGTGTTGAACTGTGTATGATGTAGACTTTGTATGTCACCCTTGTGTTAAACTGTGTGTGATGTAGACTTTGTGTGTCACCCTTGTGTTGAACTGTGTATGGTGTAGACTTTGTGTGCCCCCCTTGTGTTGAACTGTGTATGATGTAGGCTGTATGTTGTCCTTGTGTTAAACTGTGTATGATGTATGTCACCTTTGTGTTAAACTGTATGATGTAGACATATATGTCACCCTTGTGTCTGACTGTATGATGTAGGTGTGTGTGTGTTACTCCTGAGTCTGATGGTGTGTATAATGTAGACATATATGCCACCCTTGTGTCTGACAGTGTGTGTGATGTAGACATGTATGCCACCCTTGTGTCTGACAGTGTGTGATGCAGACATGCACGTCACCTTTGTGTCTGACAGTGTGTGTGATGTAAACATGCATGTCACCCTTGTGTCTGTGTAATGCAGACATGCCTGTCACCCTTGTGTCTGACAGTGTGTGTGATGTAGACATATGTGTCACCCTTGTGTCTGACAGTGTGTATGAGGTATGCTATTTGTCAACAGGACGTCAATGGGCAGGTGGCGGGTGGAGGGGTGTCTGTCTACTACTCCCACGCTCTTCAGCTGCTCTTCTTCAGCTACTCTCAAGGTATGTTCTCCTCTGTGGGTGCCTTTGTCATATCTGCTGTGGACTGGTCACATGCATTGTAAACCCCATTCCACACAGTGCACACACACACACTCATAAAGCCCATTTCATACAGCCCATACACGTGCCAGCACGCACGCATGCATGCACGCATGCACGCATTGAACACACACACACACACACACACACACACACCACACACACACACACACACACATACATAACACACACACATCCAGCCATCTCACATGCATGCACTCACACACCACACACACACACACACACACAACACACACACACACACCACACAACACTCACACACATCATACACCCACATGCACACACACACACACACACACACACACCACACAGCCGCATATATCGGTTGTCTAACTGATACAAGTTAGATGACATGTATTAGTGTCCAGTATGTGTTGTCCGGCTGATGCAAGTTAGATCCGACATGTAGCACTGTCCAGCTGATGCAAGTTAGATCTGACAATGTAATAGTTGTCCGGCATGTAGCAGTTCATGATCAGTATCACTCAAAAGTTTACCCTACTTGCTGACAGCGGTTAGGCTTTGTGTTAGCAGTTCTTTTCCTGCATTGAATCAGACATTGCCCTTTGTTGTTGCAGGGAAGAGTTTTTCAGCACCTGTGGCCAAGGACCTGTCCAAAGTGACCAACCTGTTCCCCATCACCTTCAAGTGGTCAGTCAATATCACCACAAAAATCACTTCTTTTCATCTTCACAGTCCCCACAAAAAGTCACCTGTTTTCATCTTTAGTGTCACCACAAAAAAGCTTGTTTTTGTCTTCAGTGTTACCACATAAACACACCTGTTTTCATTTTCAGTGTCACCACAAAAACTCTCCTGTTTTCATCTTCAGTGTCACCACAAAAACACACTTGTTTTTGTCTTCAGGGTCACCATGTAACACACCTGTTTTCTTTTTCAGTGTCGCCACCAAAACACACCTGTTTTCATCTTCAGTGTTACCACCAGAACGCACCTGTTTTCATCTGCAGTGTCACCACCAGAACACACCTGTTTTCATCTGCAGAGTCACCACAAAAGCACACTTGTTTTTGTCTGCAGTGTCACCACATAAACACACCTGTTTTCATTGTCACTGTCACCGCAAAAACACACCTGTTTTAATTCTCATTGTCATCACAAAAATACTTCGTGTTTTTACATCTGCATTTTTACATTTTTGTGGGGACTCCCCCCCCAAAACTCGCCTGTTTTCACTTTCAGTGTCACCGCAAAAACTCACCTGTTTTCACTTTCAGAGTCACCACAAAAACTCACCTTTTTTCACTTTCAGAGTCACCACAAAACCAACAAAAAAAAAACCCCCCCCCCCCCCCGGGGTTGCCTTTTAAATTAAAATTAAAAAAAGGGTTTTTTTTAAAAATTTAAACGGGGGCCCCGGAAAAAAAAAAAGGGGGGGGGCCCCAAAAAAACCCTTAACTCAAAATTTTCCCAACCCCACACCAAACCCCGGGGGTTTTTTTAAATTTTCCCGGGGGAAAAAAATTTTTCCCCAAAAAAAAACCCCCCAAAAACCCCAATTTCCCCAAAAAAACCCAAATCCCAAAAAAATTTTTCAAAAACCCCCCCCAAAAAAAAAAAAAAAAAAAATTTTTTCCCGGGGTTTTCCCCAAAAAAACCCCCTTTTTTTTAAAAAAAAAATTTTTTTTTTTAACCAAAAAAAAAATTTTTTTTAAAATTCCCAATTAAACCCCTTTCCCCCCAAAAAAAAAAAAATTTTTAACCCAGGGAAAAAACCCCCCCCCCAAAAAAGGGGGGGCCCCCCCCCCCCCCGGGGGGGAAAAAAAAGGGGGGCCCGGGGTTTCCCCCCCCCCTTTTTTTGGGGGGGCCCCCCAAAAAAACCCCCCCTTTTAAATTTTTTTTCCCCCAAAAAAAGGGGTTTTAATCTTTTTTTTGGGGGAAACCCCCCAAACCCCCTTTTTTTTTTCCCCCAAAAAAAAAAAAATTTTTTTTTTTAAAAAAAAAAAATTTTTTTTTTTTTAAAAAAAAAAAAAAATTTAAAACAAAAAAACCCCCCCCCAAAAAAACCCCCCCAAAAAAACCCCCCCCCCCCCCCAAAAAAACCCCCCCTTTTTTAAAAAAAAAAAATTTTTCCCCGGGTTTTTTAAAACCCCCTTTTTGGGCCAGGGGGGCCCCTGAAAAAAACCCCTTTTTTTTTTCCCCAAAAAAAAAACCCCCTTTTTTTTTGGAAAAAAAAAAATTTTAAAAAATTTTTCAAAAAATTTTTTTAAAAAAAGAAAAAAAATTTTTTTTTAAAAGGGAAAAAAAAAAAATTTTGGGCCCCAAACAAAGGAAAAAAAATTTTTTTTAAAAAAAAGGGGGGGGAAAAACAAAAAATTAAAAACCCCCGGGGGGGTTTTAAAAAAAAAAAAAAAAAAAAAAAATTTTTCCCAAAACCCCCCCCAAAAAAAAGGGGGCCCCCCAAAAAAAAAAAAAACCCCCTTAAAAAAAAAAAAAAAAATTTAAATTAAATTAAAACCCGGGCCCCCAAAAAAAAAAAAAGGGGGGGTTTTTGGGGAAAAAAAAAAACCCCTTTTCCCCCCGGGGGGGGGGGGGGGGGGCCCGGGGGGGGGAAAACCCCCCCCTTGGGGAAAATTTCCCCCCAGGGGGGGGCCCCCCCCTTCCCGGAAACCCGGCCCCCCGGGGGGGGAAAATTAAAAAAATTT
>JABMCL010003575.1:7500-12235 GCA_018857735.1 Alviniconcha marisindica | reverse complement strand
CTAGTTTGTCCTTTGTCAGCAGATGCTGTGATAGTCTGGCTAGTTTGTCCTGTGTCAGCAGATGCTGTGATAGTCTGGCTAGTTTGTCCTGTGTCAGCAGATGCTGTGATGATCTGGCTACTTTGTCCTGTGTCAGCAGATGCTGTGATAGTCTGGCTAGTTTGTCCCGTGTCAGCAGATGCTGTGATAGTCTGGCTAGTTTGTCCCGTGTCAGCAGATGCTGTGATGGTCTGGCTAGTTTGTCCTGTGTCAGCAGATGCGATGGTGGTCTGGCTAGCCTGTACTGTATCAACAGATGTTGTGATAGTTAGGTTGGTTGTTGAATGAGGTGTAGTAAAAACAGGGCTTGGCTGTAAAAAGTCTCTGTTCTGCATGGCCCAAACTGACAGTTTGATCCTCGAGGATGGTTTGTTTCTAGGCTTATCCTTGACTGTGAAGATATCGTCTGCTGAAACGCTGCTGTGTGTCTTCGCAGAATGGCACCTCCGTTGAATCATCATCGACATCACGTGCAGCATGTGTGTCCTTCTTGGGGAGAAATATCGCAAATGAACCCTGGAGGCATGACGAATTTTAAGTTCAATCTTATAAACCTTTGGTCTGTAAGCTCGGCAGATGCGCTTCATGGGGAACATCGAGGTACGTTCTGGTCTGTAGGTGAACTTGGGGCCCTTAGGATGGAAGCCTCTCCTCCGTTGACGTGTTCCGCTTTCTCGTCTCGTTGAATCTTTATTGTCCCTGCCGTCCCTGTCGCCGTCACTACCAGAACCCCCTGCAGCGTCTCCTCCGCGCTCACCCCCTCCTTCACTGTCGCCGTTACCCTGGTTACTGCCCGTGTCGTCACTTCCGCTGTCCCGGCAACCTTGCTTGCAGTGTCCCTGAGAATCATCGTTGTCCAGGCTGCAGGAAGACAGCACAGGTGGAGTTCGGGTCGAGTCTTCTTCTTCTTCATCGCCGTCCGTTCGGCACATAATTCTAAGTGAACTGCTGATGCACCTCTGGCTGTCGCTGTCATCAGTCACAGTGAAGGATGTCATTTTCTCCATTTTGGATCGCTTGGTCACCATCACCAGTTCTAAGACATCGGACATCTTCTCGCGATTCAGTTTCGGTTCTGGCTCCAAGTCATTGTTGTCTTCAGTCTCGGTCATGCAGCAGGATCCAGAGAGATCTTTTGTTTGAGTCTTCAGGCCTTGAAATATTGCAACTGATTCTTGTGATTTGTTGATATTGCTCCGGTCCGTGACTCGCTCTTTTTGAGCAATACTGTTCACAAGTGCTGGGATCACTATCTCAGCCAGCAGTCTTTCTAGTAGCATATTTGTTATGTCCGCTATTATTGGGCCATTTTTTAAACTTGCCTTTGCTGGTTTCAGTTCAGCAAACACATTATCAAGTCCACAATCAAAGACATTTTTTAAGGCAATATTCCAAAATTTGTCACGCATCATTAATGCCCATCCTGTCACTCGCTGAAATGCTAGTGCCTCCAATGTCATGGTCGTCATCTCGGTGACTTGTGTTGTGGGGGCTTTGGACGGCATGGTAAAGATTGTCAGCCCTCGGCTCCAGCCTGTCGCCAGTCTTCGGGCTGGGTCGTCTTGTTCTCCACGGTTGTACCAACGGCTTTGGTCAACACAATTCTCTCAACTGGTGGTCTGATCTTTGACGAAGAGCTGTTCTTGGAGTTTTCTGAAAAGATGGACAATACAAACCATCATCATCGTCAAAAAGACAACTAACACGGATAGCCACCTTTCTCTTCTTTTGTTGCATCTGTGGGCAGTGTGTGTGTGTGTGTGTGTGTGTGTGTGTGTGTGTGTGTGTGTGTGTGTGTGTGTGTGTGTGTGTGTGTGTGTGTGTTGTGTGTGTGTGTGTGTGTGTGTGTGTGTGTGTGTGTGTGTGTGTGCGTGCGCGCGCTTTAACTATACACCCCCTCCCAGCTCCCTCCCCCCTCCATCCTCATTTGTAAAAAAAAAAACACAAAAAACACACACATAAATATATATTATTTTAATTAATCCGCCTGTTTTCGATCGTTCAATGCATTTGTCGAGCAGTGGCAATTGCTCTGTTGGCACGAACGACCGATTTTGCGGCTTATTTGAGGCCAGAATTCGCTGGCAGACCAATGCAGCCTTATAAATCATTCCTACAACAGTATAAAACTCATAAAATCAGGTGTGTTTTTTAAGCCGTCAGAGAAAGAGAGAGAGAGACGCAAAAGTTTATTTGATCGGCCTGTGGCCTTCACAAAGGTTATACTAATAGTTGCAAACTGTACTTTAGCAAAGTGTTCAGAGGAACATGTAAATCATATACTATACAGTCGCGTCATCATTCACGTAATAGCAATTCTCTTCGTTTAAAGGCTAAGTACAGGAATATGGCAAAGTTCTTAATAATAACCTTGTTTTCAGTTGATAGTAGGTAGGTAGGTAGTGTTGCTTAATGTCCTCAGATGTCAGTTGACATATTAGGGACAAGCTGAGACCAATGCCGAAGCATGGTTCAATATAGCTTTACGTCCACGGAAACCAGAAGGCTCGTTAGGACGGACAGCCCAGGACGGCCACCTCGACTCTCACACAGCTCCTGAACTATGAAAGTTGATAGTAACAAAACAGGTCGAAATGAACTTGGCTGGCTGTAAAATTTATCAGGTATAAGTCTTTGACGTAAATCTTTTAGAGCAGAACAACACAACGTGAAATGCACTTCATTTTCGACAGCAGCTCTACGCAAAGGACATATGGTGTCTGTGCAGGCATGCGTTTTGTATCACAAAGAATGAACAACTATATGACTTACACCAAATCTAAACTTAATAAGCGAGTTCCTTATGTACTTATTAATATCAGCTGAAAGATATACTGCTTGCACATGATTCGTCTTAAATTGTCTGTAAAAATGTAAATCTATCACTTGCATCAATTCGGCTCTTCCAGTCCTGCCAGCGGTTGTCAGTGAGTCTTTGTCTAAAACAACGTATAAACAAATTAACTTCCTGAACTCCCTTGTTCTGCCATACAGAGACACTGCACTACATGCTGTAGTATCTCAGGTGTCGCGCTACGTCACTGACACGGCGGGGACAAGACTCTATGCAGAACGGCTCGTGTCCATTGGTCCATTAAACACTGCAGTTGTATCATCCCACGATGCATTGCGGCGTGCCAGCATTGTCGGCAAATGATGTCACCTAAACTTATCACTTCCTTCTGCTGCAATGCACCTACCTGCCTTTCCTTCTGTATATACTGTACTCGTGTGTGGAGGTCACTCTGTGTGTGTGTGTGTGTGTGTGTGTGTGTGTGTGTGTGTGTGTGTGTGTGTGTGTGTGTGTGTGTTGTGTGTGTGTGTGTGTGTGTGTGTGTGTGTGTGTGTGTGTGTGTGTGCGCGTGTGTGTGTGTGTGTTGTGGTGTGTGTGTGTGTGTGTGTGTGTGTGTGTGTGTGTGTGTGTGTGTGTGTGTGTGTGTTGTGTGTGTGTGTGTGTGTGTGTGTGTGGTGTGTGTGTGTGTGTGTGTGTGTGTGTGTGTGTGTGTGTGTGTGTGTGTGTGTGTGTGTGTGTGTGTGTGTGTGTGTGTGTGTGTGTGTGTGTGGTGTGTGTTGGTGTGTGTGTGTGTGTGTGTGTGTGGTGTGTGTGTAGTGTGTGTGTAGTGGTGTGTGTGTGTGTGTGTGTGTGGTGTGTGTGTGTGTGTGTGTGTGTGTGTGTGTGTGTGTGTGTGGTGTGTGTGTGTGTGTGTGTGTGTGTGGGGTGTGTGTGTGTGTGTGCGTACACGCGTGTGTCGTGTGTGTGTGTCTCAGTGGGTGTGTCTCGTCAGCCACAGTTATGCTCAGTTTGTTCGTCACTAGTCGATGATAAGCTGTGTCTATTCTTTCTAGCCCACGGAGAGCCGGTTTGGCCCAGCGGTAAGGCGTTAGGCTGGTAAGCATAAGGCCTCGGCTCGATTCCGCTTCGGCTCTCCTTTCTCTTCAAAAAGGTTGTGGTCTGTGGACACTGTCCTGTGACTTTGTCCCTCACAATTAATAAAACATTAAAATGGCCCTCATCGCTGCCGATCTTAACCCCTTCACTGCCCCAGTCTGTGAAATTTCCGGGCTTAAAGATGCATGGACGCGCCTGCAAACAGTATATTTTCTGGTCCTATAACAGATCTACTTTCAATGCATACGTTTTGATGAAAGTCCTTTCACATGCCAGTGCGAAAAAAGACAAAAAAGTCTTAAGGATTTCAAATTTTGCACTTTTGTTGGCCGTTTTCAAATGACATCATGGCAGTGAAGGGGTTAATGCAGGAGTCAGTCTGGTGGTGACAGTGTAGCGACAGATATATATTATCTCATTCTTCCCCCACCTCCATACCCCCTTGTCCCCGTCCCTAATAAACCTCATGGTTTCCGTGGACGTTAAGCACCATGGTTACTTACTTAATTCTTGTCCTCTCAGTTCTCAGTGGGTGTCTCATCAGCCAAAATCACGCTCAATTTGTTTGTCACTAGTCGATGACAAGCTGTATTTGTACTTTTTTGGCCTCTCCCCACCACCCCATCCACCTTCTTGATGTCAGTTCCTGTGGAGCTTTTGTCTTGTTTGGATGCGTTCTCACCCTAGCCAGTCATTCCAAAGGTTAAAACACACACAAATAGCAGCTGTACAAAACATCTGTAAAACTTCTTCAGTCACGATCACCTGATACTGATAGCATGTTAACCAGCTCGGTAGACTGCTAAC
>JABMCL010001084.1:755000-760915 GCA_018857735.1 Alviniconcha marisindica | reverse complement strand
CAGTGTGACTAGCATCGAAAACGAAAAGAACCAGTGTCGTCAGTGAGACCTTATTGGTCTTTTTTCTTTTCTTTTCTTTTTTCCTTCTTTCTTTCTTTCTTTCTTTCTTTCTTGTTCTTCTTCTTTATTTGTTTGTTTTGTTTTGTTTTGCCAAGCACATTGTTGGGGCTTTATTCGTTAACATGCACCCAAATACAATAACATGTTCACACACTCATTCCGACTTCTTTCTTAAAATAATTAAAAATAAATAAATCATTTGATTACATATATATTTTCTAATTTGATTTTCGATTAACATAATTATATTCATCTATTTACTGGCACATATATTGTTGACATAAATTTTATTTTGTCCGTTTTCTGAAATAAGACTCGTGGAAGAAAAGAAAAAATGAGCAGACTAGGAAACTACCACAACTGCTGCAGGGTTCCTACACTAAATACTACTACTTACCCCACTACTATACTTTCACTACTACAAACGATTAAAGCATTTATGCGGCCCGGGGAAAAACAATGGAATTCGTAAAGGGGGAAACTGGAGGCTGAAACGTTTTTTAAACGGAACAAGAGGCGAGACGGGCCCCACACACACACACACACACACACCAACCCCACACACAACACACCACCAAAACACACCACAAAACAACACACACCCCACACTCACCAAACCGGAAAACCTTTCAAAGTCTTTCCCTCGTTCCATTCTGCAACATATAAGATGCAAAAATTTTGAATGTATGTATGGAGCAATAACAGCATCGAAAGAAGAAGAAGAAGAAGAGCGCAACCAATGCTTAAACTTACATATCATTGTCAAGTATAAATGTATGGAACAATAAAAGCATCAGAAGAAGAAGAAGAAGAAAAGCGCAACCAATGCTTAAACTTATATCTCATTGTCAAGTATAAAAAGTCGCCAACATTTCAACCTATTGAAACCTGTTGAAATGCTAAACCATTATGAAACATGAAAATCGCCTGTCTTCAAACATAGGAGTTGTAAGCGACTCGACTTACAAGGCGAAAAGGTGAACTATGAAACAAGCATAAAAATCTCATGTCCGGAAATGGAGTTGTCAGTTGTCAGAACCACTCGACGTATTAACGTATCGACGAAATTTGAATGACAGACCGAGATTAACCTATCAGTATGCACAGACGAGACACACCTCTCATTGGACGGCCAGTTTTGTCCGACCAGTTCATGATAATTTTCTTTCGGTGAGCTCTCGCCCTCCGAAGGAACCGGGTTGACCACACGTGTGTGAGAGAGGAGAGGAAGCACTCCGGTAACTTTTTGCAAACACGTGGTCATGCACCGCCTCACTTTGGTCAGTGGGCAGAGCACTGTCTCTTCTGACAACATGTAAATTAACCAGTCGCGGCGAGTTTGAGTGACAGGCCGCTTCAGCCAATCAGAGGCCGTGAATCGCCGATAACGCGGGAGTCCCGTGACAAATTAACTGGGTCAAAGTGTTCCTTCGGCAATCATGGTTCAGGAGCTGTGTGAGAGTCGAGGTGGCCGTCCTGGGCTGTCCGTCCTAATGAGCCTTCTGGTTTCCGTGGACGTAAAAAATTATTGCACCGTGCTTCGGCATTGGTCACAACTTGTCCCTAATATGTCAACTGACATCTGAGGACATTAAGCATCACTTCACCTTCGGCAAGCACGCACATACTCCATGACTGTAAAAACATTGTACAAGTATTCTTAAAGTCGGATTTACGGTACCCAGAGCGACAGGGTGGCGGAGTAAGGTTCATTCCTTTTCCGAAACGTCGTCGCAATAGGGGGAAATGCCAGTGCTTTGATCTGTGTGTGTGTGTGTGTGTGTGTGTGTGTGTGTGTGTGTGTGTGTGTGTGGTGTTGTGTTGTGTTGTGTTGTGTTGTGTTGTGTTGTTTGTGTTGTGTTGTTTGTGTGTGTGGTGTGTGTGTGTTGTGTTGTGTTGTGTTGTGTTGTGTTGTGTTGTGTTTGTTTTGTTTTGTTGTGTTGTTTGTGTTGTGTTGTGTTGTGTTTGTGTGGGGTGTGTGTGTGTGTGTGTGTGTGTGTGTGTGTGTGTGTGTGTGTAGTGTGTGTGTGTGTGTGTGTGTGTAGTGGTGTGGTGTGTGTGTGGTGTGGTGTGGTGTGGTGTGGTGTGGGTGGTGTGGTGTGGTGTGGAGTGGTGTGGTGTGGTGTGGTGTTTGGTGTTGTGTTGTGTTGTGTTGTGTTGTGTTGTGTTGTGTGTGTGTGTGTGTGTGTGTGTGTGTGTGTTTTGTGTGTGTGTGTATGTGTGTGTGTGTGTGTGTGTGTGTGTTGTGTGTGTGTGTGTGTGTGTGTGTGTGTGTGTGTTGTGTGTGTGTGTGTTGTGTGTGTGTGTGTGTGTTTTTGTGTGTGTGTTGTGTTGTGTTGGTGTTGTGTTGTGTTGTGTTGTGTTGTGTTGTGTTGTGTGTGTGTGTCAGTGTCAGTGTCATGTCAGTGTCAGTGTGAGTGTGTGTGTGTGTGTGTGTGTGTGTGTGTGTGTGTGTGTGGGGTGTGTGTGGTGTGGTGTGGTGTGGTGTGGTGTGGTGTGGTGTGGTGTGGGGTGGTGTGGTGTGGTGTGGTGTGTGTTGTGTTGTGTTGTGTTGTGTGTGTGTGTGTGTTGTGTGTGTGTGTGTGTGTGTGTGTGTGTGTGTGTGTGTGTGTGTGGGGTGTGTGTGGTGTGTGTGTGTGTGTGTGTGTGTATGTGTGTGTGTGTGTGTGTGTGTGTGTATGTGTGTGTGTGTGTGTTGTGTGTGTGTTGTGTTGTGTTGTGGGTTTTGTTGTGTTGTGTTGTGTTGTGTTGTGTTGTGTTGTGTTGTGTTGTGTTGTGTTGCGTGCGCGTGTGGTGCGTGCGTGCGTGCGTGCGTGCGTGCGTGCGTGCGTGCGTGCGGGTGCGTGCGTGCGTGCGTGTGGTGTGTGTGTGTTTTGTTGTGTGTGTGTGTGTGGTGGGGTGTGTGTGTGTGTGTGTGTGTGTGTGTGTGGGGTGTGTTGTGTTGTGTTGTGTTGTGTTGTGTTGTGTTGTGTTGTGTGTGTGTTTTGTGTGTGTGTGTGGTGGTGTGTGGAGAGAGAGAGAGAGAGAGAGAGAGAGAGAGAGAGAGAGAGAGAGAGAGAGAGAGAGAGAGAGAGAGAGAGAGAGAGAGAGAGAGAGAGAGAGAGAGAGATTACATTATTTTTTATTCATATTCTTTAGAGCGTTCCATTGGTGGAGAACCTACAGATACCAAGACCCAGTACCAACGTGCCCTCCTTCATCTACTAATGTTGATACTGTCCCTATGCAAAGATCCACACGACTTCCCGCTGATGTAACTGTATAAAAGTTATTCGCGGTTTCGTTGGTTGTCTGTGATACGGATGAACTGCTTCAAAATTTAAATCGTACCAATAGAGATGCTCTCACCCTGCTTTACAAGTGTTGAAATTATCTAAAACGGTGTATGGTGTGGTACCTCGGTTTTCAACTGACTCCTGTACACGAACGCGAAAACATCGAACTTCTGCTGAGCAGCATGAAACAGTTTCTGGTCTGAAAAGGTCTAATCTCTGTCGGTGTCTAAGAGTGGTGTCGTTTGACATTTCAATGTTGCGAAAGTTCGGGAAGTTAAAATAATCGCGCGACTGGAGACGCGGCCATTGCTGCATGTGTGTCGAGTAAACACGCTGCAAAGGAACTAGGTCAAGGGAGCGGGGCTTCGCTACTGGTTAATTGAACAGACGAACCACAAACAACCAGAAAGTTCTATGTCATGCGTCGGAGTTGTAGATGACATTTTTCAGTGTGCGTATTTACGACTGTTTGAGCGTTGTTGAATGTGTCCTTTTTGAATGTTGTACTCTGTTTTCCTTCTTCTTTGGGGTTGTGGTGGTGGTATTTTATTTTTATTTTTTATCTTTGGTAATGTACAGCTTCGCAAGCTCGTTATTTTTCAAGGGATATAGCGTTATACAGAGTTACTACTATTATTACCATCATTACTTCACATAATTTAAAAAGACAAACTGTAAACAAACTTGTAAATATCGTGCCAGGTGTCGGAGTTAGACTATGAGCCGTTCTACCTAATGAACACTATTATCAAGAAACATGCGAATAAGCATATTTTAAGTATCGGAACTTTTTTCTTACGCTACTCGACTACGGAACATACAGTAGGTTGAGCGGCGACCTAGTGAACAGCTGATTTTTATCTCTTTTTTTAATCTTTTTTTTATTGGACCCGAATTCTTCAACCGTAACCAAACGGTAGGCTCTATACTGGGTCCAAAGGTAAACGACCTAGTCAGTCTATTCAGAGGCAAAGGTCGTATTCGTCACTCCTGCTGTTCGAAGCATGATATGGGTCAGTGGTATTATTTTCTATGTGTCATATTACCACCTCTTGCTCCTAAATAGCCGAGACTTCAGGTCAAGGTCGGTTAGTTGAAGTAGGGCACAGACACTTAAAAATGAAAAGAATAAAGAAAAAGGAATTCACCCGTGTAAAACACCTCTGCCCCACCGACATGCATTCAGTCAGACATATAACTTTACCCCCCCCACCCCCCACCCCCTTCCCCATCGTCCTGCCCCCTGACACACAGAAACCACGTGACCATCCTCAACGGAAAACGAAGGAAATAGCCTACCAGCAGTTCTGACCACCATCGACAACGAAATAAAAAAGCGCCAATTTGAGTGTCATTTCGTTTCGTTTCTCCTTTTAATTAAGCTTGTTTCCCATGTTCTTCCCTGGCATTATTTTTTTTCCCCGTCCGCGATAACCTACCCCACCTCTGGTAGGTTTTTGTTGTTGTTTTCCTGATCTTTGAGAGCAGTGGAACCCTCGTGGATAATATCAACATGGTTCTCTCTGCCACCAGACTAACGGGTTCTTTTCTCGGGCACTCCGGTTGTCCCCATTCATCCCCTGGGGTGTTTGGAACTGGAAATTTTCCTGATCTTTGAGAGCATCAATCGTGGAGGTTCTAATTTTTCCTCCGATTAATATCAACAGGGTTCTCTCTGCCACCTACTAACGGGTTCTTTCCTCGGGCACTCCATTTGTCCCCATTCATCCCCTGGGGTGTTTGGAACTGGAAACCGTTTCTTCCTTTTCCAAGGGCGGACCTGTGTTTCGTTTTTGAAATCCTTTGATTAATATTCTAAAGATCAGCTCTCCCTGCCCCCTCCCCCCCCCCCCCCCCCCCCCCCCCCCGACCCCGCTTTCTCTCTCTCACTCTTCTGTGCCTTTTAATTTTTACGTCATATAATAAATCATTACATTACACATATTTCATTACACGTCATTGTCATGCCAGTATTCTTCCAAACACCGAACACACCAAAACAACGTAACAAAACAGCTCAACCGATCTCATTTCTCACCGTTTAACTGTTGTTTAAGTGTTGTTTTGGAGCTTGATAAAGGAGTTTTACCCCTAAAATTCGCACGTTGTGCTTTGTCATAATAAATAGCATTTATTTTAACCTTTTAGGCCTATGTGTTTGGATCTACCCCACAGTGGGAATGATTTGATTATACCCCCAACAATCGGATTGTATCCAGCCTTTTTTTTGTGCCTACACTATTTACATTCAACCGTCACGACGCTATAGCTGTTTTGGCCTGGCTCAGAAGAAAAGAAAGAAAAAAAGAAAAAAAGAAAAAAAGGAGAAAAAAAGAAGAAAAGAAAGAAAAAAAGAAAAAAAGAAAAAAAGGAGAAAAAAAGAAGAAGGAAAACCAACAAACACCTATAGGCTTACCTGACCCGTACCTATTGATACAGGGCCAGTTGATAGCTACCTTGTCGCCCGCCATTTCTATGCCCGAGATAGGGTGTCGAACCCTTCTAATACAGTAGCTGATCTGTGGGGACAAACTTCATTCCCGTTGAGTGCTTGCGTCACAATAAAATTGACATAGTGTC
>JABMCL010001084.1:732500-750000 GCA_018857735.1 Alviniconcha marisindica | reverse complement strand
TTAGCACTTTCTCTTGCTTTGGATACCACATTTGGAGTTCACTCCCACAAGACGTTAGACACTGCTCAACCATGTCATCTTTTAAAGCCAAACTGAAAACCTTCCTCTTTTCACAGTATTTCCGCCCCAACTAATATCAATACCAGTTTCTGTTGTGTGTGTGTGTGTGTGTGTGTGTGTGTGTGTGTAGTTTGGGGGATAATACTTTATGTGTGTGTGTTTTCATATAATACGTTATGAAAATTGTTTTGATAGGACTGTGCTCTACATGTGTACAGAATATCGTATTAGGATAATATGTACCACACGAACGCTCAGGGCGTTGATGAGCGAATGATAAATGTACATTATTATTATTACCTGAGCGAGGGAAAGCAGCTGCCTCGACCTCTCTCATCTTGCACCCCGCGCCCCCCTCCCCCCTAACACAATTAGACCCCGCTTTTATTAGACCCCCCGTTTTTATTATCTGGGATAGACCATTTGACCAAAAATGCCACGCAGTCAGAGATGAAAAACTGTTCACCCTGTTCCAAAGGACCTATGTTGACCACACACACACACACACCACACACACACACACACACACACACACACACACACACATCACAAACACACACATCACAAAACACACACACACACACACACACACACACACACACACACACACACACACACACACACACACACACACACGTCACAAACACACCAAAACACACACACACTCACAAACACACAACGTCAAAACACACACACACATACAGAACACACACACACACACACACACACACACACACACACACACACACACACACACACACACACACACACACACACACACACACACACACACACACACAGGCTGTGCATATACAAATACGTGTTGCCTGTTATGACGTACACACTCACTCTTTCAACAGAAACAAACAAACAAACAAACAAAAACAAAACAGCATAAAAGTCATGGCAATCATTGTTGTCACAGTCCGTTTGTGCGTGCAGTTTTCTTTTACATGTATAGTGTACGGGTTGACTTGCTACGTTTGACATGAGAAAAGGATTATATAATGTGAGAAGAGTTTTGCTTATGACATGGGTTGATCGTCCAGAGGTGACCCAGTACGGCTGACGGGACGTTAAAATTGTAGGCTATTAACTCTAGGCTATAAACTCGCTGAACTAGTTAGCTAACTACCTGTTTAACGGGGCCCATAAAGTTTTTTTTTTTGGCAGTTCATGCTTAGCAGCAGCTCCTCCTCCGTCCCCCCCACCCCCCACCCCCACCCCACCCCTCCACCCCAGTTTCTGCACACACTCATCCCACCCCATCCCGCCCCACCCCGCCCCACCCTTCCACTCACCGCGTCGCCCCGTCTACTCCTGTCTACAGGCAACTCAACTGGAACGAACCTCTCCGCTGTGAAATGGGACATGGGTATGACACACACCGCATGACCCTCTTGGTTGAAAGTTCTGCGGTTAATCAAAGTATCTGTAAAGCGCAAAATCTTTTCCATAGACTGTGAGCCGGTTTGGGCTAGCGGTAAGGCGTTAAGCTGGTAAGCGGAGGGACCTCGGTTCGAATCCGTTTCGGCTCTCATTTCTCTTCAAAAGTTGTGGTCTGTGGACACTGTCTTGTCATAGTTCAATGGGCTTGGTCTACTTGCGGATCAATACAAGGATCAGGATATAAAGTAGCTGGTTAAAAGGGGGGGGGGGGGGGGGGGATGAGAGATGAACTTGGTCCAGTTACGGACCAATACCAGGGTCAGACCGGCCCGTGCTGGGTCGTCTTGGTAATAAACTGGGCTCCCAAGGTTTCAAGGTTTGTCCCTAATATGCTTTTAGCATCTGAGGACATTAAACAAAAACAGAACGAAAGAACGTTTTATTGTGTTTTTTGTTCTGTCCCTAATATGTCAGCTCGACATCTGAGGACATAAAGCCCCACATCATCATCATCACAAATGGTGTAAGCCGGTTTGGCCTAGTGGTAAGGCTGGTAAGCAGAGGGACCTCGGTTCGAATCCGCTTCGGCTCTCCTTTCTCTTCAACAACACTACCTACCTACACTGTCTTGTGACTTTGTCCCTCACAATTATGAAACATTAAAATGGCTCTCATCGCTGCCCACTTTAATGCAGGAGTCATTCTGGTGGTGACAGTGTAGCGATAGCTATATAATCTCCCCCCCCCCCCCATACTCCATTCCCCCTTCTTCCCGTCCTTAATAAGCCTTGTGGTTTCTGTGGACGTTAAACACCATATTTACTTACTTCCATAGACTATTAGAAGCGCATACCCCCTCCCCCACCCCAATACATACACACTTTTTTCCTTCAAGAGCAACATATTATCCAGCTTTTGATTGTCTAATCCGATTTAACTGAATTTTTTTCATTTTTTTTTTTTCATTGTGATTGGTTGCTGGTTGCCCACACTTCCGGCGGTGTTCGCCGACATAGTACACGCGTGTACACTCACAAATGCACGCACATGCATTCACAGGGGACATGGTTGATGTACATATACTTTTTTTATTGTCTTGCTGCAACAGTAGTTGATGTACTTTGTATGGTTGGTTTTATCTTCGCATTTTCTTGCTTTCTCTGTGTTTGTTTCATTTTCCTTCCTTCAACAACAACAACAACAACAACAACAACAACAACAACAACAACAACAACAACAGCAGCAGCAGCAGCAGCAGCAGCAGCAGCAGCAGCAGCAGCAGCAACAAAATCAATGAAGTTCAGCGTCGAAACACTGTGTTCGTCCAAATCTCGGACAGAACAAGAGCATGGCATAGAAGAGGTCAAAGGTGGTGAACAGGCAAAGAACTTCCGCCCTGCGGAATAGGCCGAAACAAACTGACAGCGTTGGTGACAGACACTAAAACACCCGCCCACCTTAGGCCATAATTTATACGTGCGCACGTGCGTGCGTACATGCATTCCTCTCCACCGGAAGGGGAAAGAATGGCAAATTGTCACTACCTCCAAAAACGACTTAAGCGGCGTCCAACGCAGAGGTCAGGAGCTGTGTGAAAGTCGAGGTGGTTATCCTGGGCTCCCCTTACTTAATTACTTACTGACATTTTGCTTAATGTCCACAGATGCTAGAAAGCATACTAGGGACAATCTGTGAAACAAAATTGTGTCGGATGTAAAATAGCTGGAAAAAAGGGGAGTAGGGGAGAGGGGGGGGAGAGATATGGGCTTGGTCTACTTGCGGATCAATACAAGGATCAGGATATAAAGTAGCTGGTTAAAAGGTGGGGGGGGGGGGGGGGGGGGGGGGAGGAGAGATGAACTTGGTCCAGTTACGGACCAATACCAGGGACAGACCGGCCCGTGCTGGGTCGTCTTGGTTATAAACTGGGCTCCCAAGGTTTCAAGGTTTGTCCCTAATATGCTTTTAGCATCTGAGGACATTAAACAAAAACAGAACGAAAGAACGTTTTATTGTGTTTTTTGTTCTGTCCCTAATATGTCAGCTCGACATCTGAGGACATAAAGCCCCACATCATCATCATCACAAATGGTGTAAGCCGGTTTGGCCTAGTGGTAAGGCTGGTAAGCAGAGGGACCTCGGTTCGAATCCGCTTCGGCTCTCCTTTCTCTTCAAAAGTTGTGATCTGTGGACACTGTCTTGTGACTTTGTCCCTCACAGTCAATGAAACATTAAAATGGCTCTCATCGCTGTCCATCTTAATGCAGGAGTCATTCTGGTGGTGACAGTGTAGCGATAGGTATATACTCTTTCCTCTTCCCCCCACCTCCATACCCTCTTCACCCCGTCCTTAATAAGTCTCATTGTTTTTGTGGACGTTAAGCATCATGTTTACTTACTTACTTATTTACAATGATAGAATACCATCCCCCCCCCCTCCCCAATCCCTCCCACCCCCTGCAGGAGGTCGTAGCTGTTAATGACATCTTTGGGCTACTAGCGGGAATAGGCCGCCGTGCACGGTGCCGATGACAAAGCGGTTTTGGGTTGACACGGGCGTATATATATCTCAGCAGTCCGTCCGTCAGAGAGACAGAGAGAGCGAGGGAGGGAGGGAGGGAGACAGGGTTTCCGGTTGGCATTTCCTTGACAAGCCTTCCGTGTACGACGGCAGGCCGGCGCACGGTCTCTTCCTTTATTACTGACACCCCACTCTCTCCGTCCCGTCCGCTTTATTAATAGCACCTCTGCGAGTAGAGAGTGTACGAATGAGTGACCGAAATGGAGTAAGAAACAATTAATCTTGAGCCTGCTTTGACTGACGTCACGACCGCATGCGTCAGCCACAGCGCTGCTATTTTTGAAAGCATTCTTAATGATAACACGCAAATACAGCTTTGTTTTACCCGGAAAGATCAACGTGAGTTTCTAAAACGGGAGAAATAGAGAAAATGAAAGAATGAAAGTATAATTAAAATGACAACGGCAATTTGTCTCAATTTGTCCAGATTGCAATGAAATACCTCACGACAAAAAGTTTTTTATATGTATATATCTTTTTTATTTAGATGAAAAATATCACACAACAAAAAACACTTAGACCTAAAAAAAGAAAAGAAAAAAAAGAAGATTTTTTTTATTGGATGAAATGACTTTAATCATTTCGGCTGACAGCCCCGTTTATTATTATTTTTTATTAGAAAACTTGATATTAAGCACGTGACATAGTAGAGCCCTGGATTTCATTGGAGAAAATGACAACAGCAAAGTAATCGAAGGCCTTTCGTCTGATTGGAGGAAACGAAAAACAAAACAAAGCAACCCCCCAAAGAAACAAACAAACAAAACAAAAAACAACCCCACCCCCACCACACACACACACACACACACACACACACACACACACACACACACACACACACAACAACAACAACAACAACAACAACAAAACCACCCCAAAACAGCAACCAACCAACCAGTTAACCAAACAAAAACAAACGGTGCAAAGTCACCAGACAAGAGTCCATAAGCCACACCTTTTTTGAAGAAGAAAGGAGAGCCGAAGCGGGGAATCGAACCGACGTCATCCACATACCAGCCTACCCTTTCCATCACTTTGAAGTGATTCGATGGGAGGAAATGACGTTACAGCTGGACTCGATGGAAGGAAATGACGTTAAGCTTGACTCGATAGAGGGAAACGATGTTAGTCGCGCACATCACTTCAGAGTGATGGAAAAGCTACGCTGACAGTCGGTGACTTGGCTCAGGAAGTACATAGCCGCTCACAGGTACGCTGGGCACATGTGAGCCGGTTTGGCCTAGCGGTAAGGCGTTAGGCTGGTAAGCGGAAGGACCTCGGTTCGATACCGCTTCGGCTCTCCTTTCTCTTCAAAAAGGTTGTGGTTTGTGGACACTGTCTTGTGACTTTGTCCATCACTTTCTACTGAAACATTAAAATGCCTCTCATCGCTGCCCATCTTAATTCAGGAATCATTCTGGTGGTGACAGGGTAGCGATAGGTGTATAATCTCCCTCTCCCCCCACCTCCATACCCCCTTCCCCCAATCTCCCCGTCCCTAATATGCCTTATGGTTTCTGTGGACGTTATAATGATGAGGAGATGATAATCAAATCAAATCAAAATGTTTATTTGTATAGGCCATTGGCCCGTTACAAAGTAGTACAAACAAATATTCACTCTCAACCGCACACACATCCATGCATAAATACACACACACACACACACACACACACACACACACACACACACACACACACACACACACACACACACACACACACACACTGACACGCACGTACACGCACACGCACACGCCCACACACACACGCGCACACACACACCGTAGGTAAGTGTATTGGCTGACCGAAGTGCAAATTCATCCAGAGCAGCGCAAATGACGACCACAGTGTTGTCGGCGACAAACGTGAGGAGTATTATAAATCATGGTAGGCCTACATTGTACGTGGAGAACTCAGGCACGGTTTCAAAGTCCCCGGACAAAGGGCAAAGTGGACTTAAACAGTCTGAGAGGTAGAAAGACCAATAACATATCTGCTTCCCTCGCTTGTAAGACCGACCTCTACACGAATTGCCCTCGAGCAGGCAATAAATTCCTCACACAATACCCCTTTTTGTGCCTGTCCCCCGTGGCTTACCACAAACTTAAAAAATAAAAAAAATAAAAAAATACACCTAACAACAACCAAACCCCGCATTGTGCGGATCTTACAGTTACAATAGCCCGAGACTACTGTCAAGACTCGCTGGAATACGATTACATGCACACTTGCAGCTTTAAAATTGCTTAACCCCTTCACTGCCCCAGCCTGTCAAATTTCCGGGATCAAAAGTGCACACATACATGCCCCCAAACAGTACAGTTGATGGTCCTATAACAAATTTACTTTCAATACTGTGCACTTTGATAGAAATCCTTTCAGGTGCTTTTGTGAAGGGAGCGAAAAAGCCCTAATGATGTCAAATATGGCATTTTTATTGGTCGTTTTCCCAGTGGCGGCGCGGCAAGCATGGCAGTGAAAGGGTTGAACTATCTATTTTTGTGGGTATATGTTTAAAAAAAAAATCATGTTGACAAAAACATGCTATTTGTAAAGATAAAAACACTTCAGAGGTTCAAATGAACACTACTTTAATTGGACAATGCAAGACACACTCTAGCAGTCAACGTGGTTGTTTCCTACTATTAATTTTTGTAAGCTTAGCCTGTGACTGAACTATGACTCACCAACCCATTGCGGAACTTAACTTAGGACTTCAATGTTCGGTAGTGTCATTCCAAATGTCTTGCCCACGGAGAGTTGGGAATTTACACCAACACACACACTCAGAGAGAGAGAGAGAGAGAGAGAGAGAGAGAGAGAGAGAGAGAGAGAGAGAGAGAGGAGAGAGAGAGAGAGAGAGAGACGAGACAGACAGACAGACAGACAGACAGACAGACAGACAGACAGACAGAGTAGGTGCACGTGGCTTACAAACCACAGAGGTGAAGGTTAGTCGGTCTGGCCGGGAGGACAAGCAAATAACCATCATGCTTCGCCAACTTCCGAGGGCGGCGGACAGAGACTGTTTGTGGTGAATGCCTCTTTAGCCAAGACGTGTCCAACGCGCACTAAGTGCCAGCTCCTCGTTTGCACAACCGTCTCTCGTTTCCTTTCCATCGGGTTTCAGCAGACGAAGTTCTGACACGAGAACAGGCTAACGGATGCATGCATGCGCATACACGACAACCTGCAGGGTGCATTAGTTTCAGCGGTTTGGTTTGCTTACTCCTCTAACGGTGCAATTGTACTCCGCAGTCTGTTTACTTAACTGCTTATTCATTGAACCACTCGGCGCTCACAAATCAACAGCTATTGTATCGGCCCTGCTGCAGACTAAGGCCACTCAACATTCGCCAATCAAACTTTTTTCAGAGTACGGACAAGATAAAACAAACATGCAGAACAGGCGCGAAACGAACAAACCACACATTCAGAGAGAGAGAGAGAGAGAGAGAGAGAGAGAGAGAGAGAGAGAGAGAGAGAGAGAGAGAGAGAGAGAGAGAGAGAGATTGATTGATGAGCGCTTATATAGCGCTGTTCTCCGCTCTCTTGAGCAGACTCACTGCGCTCGTATGCAATTCTACATGAGTGACTAGCTTTCTATAGCGCGTTTTTTTTTTTGAATATCCACCGAAGTGGTGTACTTACAGCGCTGGCATGGCTGGTGCCACATGAAACTGCTGCCGTCTCGGCGCAAGGTCTGTGTACACCATACAACCATGCCACTTCATGCAAAGAGAGAGAGAGAGAGAGAGAGAGAGAGAGAGAGAGAGAGAGAGAGAGAGAGAGAGAGAGAGAGAGAGAGAGAGAGAGAGAGAGAGAGAGCTGGCACTATTTTACGAGAGTACTGGATAGGACACAGGGTCTCTTTACATTCAGCCCTAGAGAGATTGACTGATCGAACTTCAATACTCAAGAATAAAGACTGTATGCAGGAGCCTGGTCTCGGTCCTTGATAAAACACAACAATAACAAAAACAAAGAAGAAGAAGAAGAAGGAAAAAAAGCACACATCCATGTATATGCAAAGTTTGTTTTTCGTTTCAGTGTCCACAGAAACCATCAGGCTTATTAGGGACGGGGAGCCCAGGAAGGCCACCTAGACTTTCACACAGCTTCTGAGCTGCGAAATATGCAAAGTATAGCGGTAGAGCCACTATATAATGGTGGAGAGAGAGAGAGAGAGAGAGAGAGAGAGAGAGAGAGAGAGAGAGAGAGCTGGTACACAATAGTTCTGTTGTTTCGAAACGCGTCGTGCTCTGAAAGCACGTCGACCCACCCAAAAATCCATCTCCCGCGGCCTGTACACTAGTCTCATTGCATGGCTTGTCCTGTTAGCTGCGAACAAGTCATGGAACCTCTCGCGTGTGACCCAGCCTCTGTCCTGCGCGCCCTGTGCTGTCCAAAGCACTGATCCTACCCCCAAGGTGTGTTGACGGATAACAAACGGGTCCAGGCGCTGACAGAGAAATCCTGTCCCATGAGGCGTCGGGCGGTGACGACCGAACCGGTTAACAAAATGATTAAGCGACTTCCTGGTTCTCAGTGTCATCTGAGGTCCAGCCGTTTTGGAGACTGACGCTATTAATCACTCGCCAGGCCACGCATCCTCTCCCAGGAGGGAAGTATGTCGTAAACAAGCGCTTGGAGTTTGGCTTTTAGTCTATGAGACACTCCTGCCAGAAAACTTGGGAAAGGAAATTTGCTGCCGGAGTGAAGGGAAATACGACCGAGCATATACACTGGCGGGCAAAGCAACTCTCACAAGTGGCTTGCTTCTCGGAAGATCTGAAGTGTTTAGGAGCGTGAGACACTACCTGCGGGCACAAAGCCAAGGACATCACACCATCGACCGCCTGGAGGAGAGAGGCGTAGAAAGAGGAAGCGATAGACGATCTTATTTTTAAAGGACGATAGAGGGCCAGCGAGTCAATCGAACTGTTTGAAAGTAAAGTAAGTAAGTAAACATGGTGCTTAAAGTCCACAGAAACCATAAGGCTTATTAGGGACAGGGAGAAGGGGGGGGGGGGGGGGGTGGAGTTGGGGGGCGGGGGGGGGGGGGGGGGGGGGAGGGAGATTATATACCTATCGCGAACTGTTTGAAAGGCAACGTTGGGGAAACTTCTGTGAGACGTGGTGGAGCGCATATTGGCTTTTCCAAGCGCATAGATACCATCTTGAATTAAACTGAACTGAGGACGCACTTTGCTATGCTTGGGTTAATACTTGTTTTTACCGGATTGTAAGTATTGTGTGTTGTGCTTTTAAACGCAAAAATGTTATGATTTTGAGTTTACAGATCAAATAAAAGACAAAAGTAGCAATGATTTGCTTTCTTTCCACCATTCCTCAAGGAAAATATACGATAATTAACTAGATTATGGAGGTGGGGGGAGGGGCGGATGCTACACAAACTTTTTGGATACATACTATTTGAATATATAATAGTCTTTCTCAGAAAAGATATAATTTCAACAAATTTGCGCCATTTTCACAAATCTGCCATAACTGTGTGAATATAATTAAACAGTCTTCCACAGAAAAGAAATAATTTCAACAATTTTGCACCAGTTTTACGAAATCTGCACCGTTTCTGTCATGTTCTGAAACATGATGACCCATGCTTCTTCTTTCATGATGCTTCACGTCAACATAAACCATAAGGCTTACTAGGGACGGGTAGAATGAATGAATGAATAAACTTTATTTTACGAAGGTAGTGGAGAAGACTCGAGGTCTTTTTACATCCAGCCCTCGCTAGAAAGGGAGGGAGGGGGGTCGGGTAGAGATGAATAGCTCGTTCAAACGCTCCGACCCGCAAAAAGACCGAAGAGACCGTCAGCCATCGCCAGCCGTCAGCCATCGCCAGCCGTCAACCATCGCCAGCCGTCAGCCATCGCCGGAACAACAGTGTTAAGGAGGTGGGGACCCCGCCAGTGAGAAGCAATTTTATGCTCCACTAATTGCTGTTTCAACAGCTGTGTGGAACAAAGTCACAAAGACACAGTGCCCAGAAACAACGCTGAGGAAGAACTCAGCAGTAAAGAGTTACGAGAGTCCAGCTCCACCTCCCTGCTCTTCATCTCTCCTGGGCTCTGCTGGACCCCTTTCACTGCCATGCTGTTAAATGAAAACGGCCAATAAAAGTGGGAATCTTTGGCTTTTCCGCACTGACATGTGCCAGGATTTTCATAAAGACGCCTAGCATTGAAAGTGGATACGTTATAGGACCAGAAAATGTACCGTTTTCTGGCGCATCTTGTCAGTGCAGCTTTCAGCCAGGAAATTTGACAGGATTGGGCATGGTTTATCAAAACAAAACAGTTACACTACAGCAAGAACCTGTGCTGCATCAGTGACGGGGAGCCGACTAACGAATCTGGCTTCGCGCGTCGTCTGGCTAGTTTGCTTTGGGGCGGGGGGGGGGGGGGGGGGTGGGGGGGGGGGGGGGGTTATTAGGGGAGGGGTAAGTAAGTAAACATGGAGCTTAACGTCCACAGAAACCATAAGGCTTATTAGGGACGGGGAGAATGGGGGGAAGGGGGTATGGAGGTGTGGGAAGAGGGAGAGAGGAAGGGAGGGAGAGTATATACCTATCGCTACACTGTCACCACCAGAATGACCTGCATTAAGATGGGTAGCGATGAGAGCCATTTTAATGTTCATTAATTGTGAGGGACAAAGTCACAAGACCGTGTCCACAAACCACAACTTTTGAAGAGAAAGGAGAGCCGAAGCGGTATCGAACCGAGGTCCTTCCGCTTATCAGCCTAACGCCTTACCTTACCAAACCGGCTCACCAAAGGAGAGGGGTAGGTAGGCAGGTAGTGTTGCTTAATGTCTTTAGATGTCAGCTGACATATTAGGGACAAGCTGAGACCAATGCCGAAGCATGGTTCAATATAGCTTTACGTCCACGGAAACCAGAAGGCTCGTTAGGACGGACAGCCCAGGACGGCCACCTCGACTCTCACACAGCTCCTGAACTATGAGGAGAGGGGCGGCGGGTACAAGAGTATTAAAAAAGCGACTTCGTGACAAAGTCCGGGTGTTCATCCGCTTGGCTGTTCAGCTTAGTCGTTCGTCCAATGCTGCTTCACGTCCGCTGAGATCATACGGACTGTTAGGGACAAACAATTTAGTCTGACGACTGTGGTGTTGAGTACACCTTGCAATGGCTTCATGACACGCTCTCGGCAGGGAACCGAGGCTGGGGAGGGAAAGGGAAGGGAGTGGGGGTGGGTAGGAGGGGTTGGCGCGAAAAGAGACTGTGACAGACGCCGTGTCATGCAGTTTCGTTGCCGGGCGGTCGCTGCCACAGCTGGAGACAGTTACAGCTGTCGCATTGTTGCTGCTTACCGCTTCTTTTTCTTCTCATTGTTGCTGATTACCGCTTTTTTCTTCTTCTCATTGTTGCTGCTTACCGCTTCTTTTTCTTCTCATTGTTGCTGCTTACCGCTTCTTTTTCTTCTCATTGTTGCTGATTACCGCTTTTTTCTTCTTCTCATTGTTGCTGCTTACCGCTTCTTTTTCTTCTCATTGTTGCTGATTACCGCTTTTTTCTTCTTCTCATTGTTGCTGCTTACCGCTTCTTTTTCTTCTCATTGTTGCTGCTTACCGCTTCTTTTTCTTCTCATTGTTGCTGCTTACCGCTTCTTTTTCTTCTCATTGTTGCTGCTTATTTTTTATTTGTTGCTGCTTACCGCTTCTTTTTCTTCTCATTGTTGCTGCTTACCGCTTCTTTTTCTTCTCATTGTTGCTGCTTACCACTTCTTTTTCTTCTCATATATTTCATTTTTCTCATATCATTTTTCATTGTTTTTAACCGTTTCGTTGTTGTTTAAGTGTCGTGTTTATGGCCTGAAGAAGGGGATTTCCCTGAAAATTTGCTTCGTGTTATCTACGTCATAGCAAACAAGCATTCTTTTGAAGCTTTTATGTGTTTGGACCTCAGTTATTTTAGAACGCTAGCAGTCATTCTCGTTTCTGATTTTTGCTTCTTTTGTTGGTTTAAACAATTTTTAACAACGAAAGTCTGCCAACAGACAATGACACAATAGTTTTTCTTCTTTCGGTTGCTTCTGATCTCATTTTTGATCGTTTTTAACCGTTTAACTGTTGTTTAAGTGTCGTTTTGTAGCTTGATAAAGGGGATAACCCCGGAAATTGGCAGACTGTGCGTTTGTGTCCTAACAAATAAGCGTTCTTTTGAACCTTTCATGCGTTTGGATCTTCTTTCGTTCGTTCATTGGATTGGCCCTAATAATTAATACCGTATGGTTGACTGGGCGTAGAACTCCAAGTTACTTACTTACTCGGTCATTAGATTTGTTCAACGTAATGCCGACTTGTCCCCATAGAGGTACTGGCACGGACCGACATCCCAGGAAGGAAGTGGGATGTGTGTGTGTGTGTGTGTGTGTGTGTGTGTGTGTGTGTGTGTGTGTGTGTGTGTGTGTGTGTGTGTGTGTGTGTGTGTGTGTGTGGTGTGTGTGTGTGTGTGTGTGTGTGTGTGTGTGTGTGTGTGTGTGTGTGTGTGTGTGTGTGTGTGTGTGTGTGTGTGTGTGTGTGTGTGTGTGTGTGCGCGCGCGCGCCTTATGGTTTCTGCAAAAGAAGAAGCCGATGCCGCAGAGCCCTGGAGAAATCAAGAGCGGGGAGCTGGAGCTGGACTCATAGCAGGATGGTTTGTCTAATTGCTGCAGAGTTGTTCCTCAACAGTTGTATTTCGGACACTGTCCTCGTGACTTTGCTCCGCACAGCTGTTGAAACAGCAGAACTTGGCGAAGTCCACAAGTTGCGTCGCACTGACGGCGTCCTCACCTTGATGTTCTGGCGGTGGCTGACGGTCTCTTCGGTCTTTACGGGGCTGAGCGCTGGGACGACCTATTCACAGGTACCCGACCCCAACCCCCCCCCCCCCCCCCTTCACCATCCCTAATAAGCCATATGGTTGAGGTGGAAGTTAAAGCACACTGAAAGAAGAAGAGGGAGAAGTCGATGCCGCAAACGTCTCTTCTGAAGTAACGACAATGAACTTTGCGGCGACTAACATTGATGCAGCTAAAACTTTCGAACTGTGGAGGCAACCGCCAATGACAGCCCAACCGTTTGGGGATGGAAGTTAGCGTTAACCGCCTGTATGCAGAAAAAAGGGGAGGGGAGGGGTAGACTGTAGGAGGTTAGGTGGGGGGGACAAGACGAACAACATAGATCCCGGCACAGGGTGGCAACCAGCCATTTGTGTATATGCAAATTAGTCTGACGCCGTCTGAAGGTCAGCTTGGTAAACGGATCCAGTTGTGTGACTGTGTGTGTGTGTGTGTGTGTGTGTGTGTGTGTGTGTGTTGTGCGCGCGCGTATATGTGTGTGTGTGTTGTGTTGTGCGCGCGCGTATGTGTATGCGCGTGTGCGTGTATGTGTGTGTGTGTGTGTGTGCGCGTGCGTATGTGCGCGCGCGCTCGCGTAGAATTATGGAGGGGAGGATAAAGGATTCCGAATTGTTAGGGTGGGAAATTTAAAAACCCTTCCCCACTCCACCCCCCACCCCCGCTTTTCCAACAGGTAAACCTCCGCAATACAATACCACTTTCTGTTCCGGTTAGGTTGTTGTCCCCTGGGTACACTTTGCTTGGAAGCACGTAGAACATGAAAATGTCACAGCGACACAAACACAGATATAGCTCTGTAGGTCGTCAGGGTCAGGCACTGCCCCCTCCCCCCCTCCGCCCCTCCCAAGTCTCAATTGCTTATGCTCATCGGGTGTCCTAGCTGTTTTTGGCCGGCCTAGTCCTAGTCTAGACACCCCTCCTAAAAGACAATCAAACAACTAAGCCGCTCACACACCCACACACCCACCCCACGTACACACACACGGACATCACGTACACACACTCTCACACGGCATCACTACCCGGCAATCCTCAACAGTCATACACATCCACACGAACCCAGTTTGATTAAAAGAAAAGAAAAAGTCTCGTGAAGTCCCGCGGAGTGGACGAGACCAAGCCAGGCGACTGAGTGGCGTCAGTCTATTTAGAACTCTTTTGTCCCACTACCGTTCGACCTGCTGGACGTCTCAGTGGAAGGTCGAGCTCACCCGCCGCGTCCGGACCGTAGGTGGCGTAACGCCTCCGGCTTTGGGCACGTTGACTGTCGGTGGTACACTGCCTTCCCTGGGCCATGCGCGCACAGCCTGACACGGAGAGAGAGAGAGAGAGAGAGAGAGAGAGAGAGAGAGAGAGAGAGAGAGAGAGAGAGAGAGAGAGAGAGAGAGAGAGAGAGAGAGAATGGGTCGGTGGGGGTGAGAGGAGAGAGAGAGAGAGAGAGAGAGAGAGAGAGAGAGAGAGAGAGAGAGAGAGAGAGAGAGAGAGAGAGAGAGAGAGAGACACACACACACACACACCACACACACACACACACACACACACACACACACACACACACACACACACACACACACACACAGAGGAAAAGCTTTACTATTTTATGCATTTCACGAATTCCATGATTCCATTGACTGACTGTGAAGTATATGCAGACAGTAAAGTACGACCTCTACCCAGACTTAGTTAAAGCAGAGTTCAGGAACTGTGTGAAAAGGTGAGCCGGTCTGGCTTGGCGGTAAGGCGTTAGGCTCGTAAGCAGAGGGGGCCCTCCGTTCGAATCCGTGGTCTGTGGACACTGTCTTGTGTCTTTGTCCCTCACAACTGATGAAACATTAAAATGGCTCTCATCGCCGCCCATCTTAATGCAGGAGTCATTCTGGTGGTGACAGTGTAGCGATAGGTATATAATCTTTCCTCTTCCCCCACCTCCATACCCCCCTTCTCCCCGTCCCTAATAAGCCTTATGGTTCCTGTGAACAAAAGTAAGTAAACATGGTGCTTAACGTCCACAGAAACCGGGGTATGGAGGTGGGGGAAGAGGGAGAGAGATATACCTATCGCTACATTGACACCACCAGAATGATTCCTGCATTAAGAAGGACAAAAAAGACCCCATGAAAGAAGAAGACCATTGAAGCTTGCCAGCTGTACAGCTGAATTGACGGGTAATGGTCGTTCGTTAATCCCAAGACGCCCCCGAATCTAAAATGGCAAGCAAACCAGTTTATTTTTAAAGCATGTAAAGCCCCACCATACAAAATTTGTTTGCAAAAGGTTTAGCGGTTCAGAAGACAATTATCTTCTGGACAAAGCCTGAGCTCATGGAAAAACAGAAAGAGGAACAGGGAGGACAGAAGCGTAGGCGGACACAGTGAATCTAGTATATTCAATCTAAATATTTACGCAGATTTGATGGTCAAGGTCAGGCCAGGCAGGTTGAGGGTGCCAGTTCGCTGGCAACTTCATTCATCATCACACAGAGGGAGCGAGGGATGGAAGGAGATAGAGGGAGAGGGGGGGGGGGGGGGGGGGGGGAGAGGAGAGGAGGAGAGAGAGAGAGAGAGAGAGAGAGAGAGAGAGAGAGATGGGAAAAAGTTTTACCATTTTATGCATTTCACGAATTCCATGATTACATTGTAGAGTATATGCAGGCATTACAACACATTGTTACTAATGTCACGCAATAACCAAATTGCT
Organism: Alviniconcha marisindica; assembly: GCA_018857735.1. Lineage (NCBI taxonomy): Eukaryota > Metazoa > Mollusca > Gastropoda > Provannidae > Alviniconcha > Alviniconcha marisindica. Next base: position 734,380 of record JABMCL010001084.1, on the reverse strand, counting down.
GACGAACAACAGACAAAACAATCACCACAACACAACACACACACGCTCACCCACACAACACACACACACACACACACACACACCACACACACACAGCACACACAACACACACACAACACACACACACACACACACACACACACACACACACACACACACACACACACACACACACACACACACACAGCATTCACACACACACACAACACACACACACACACCACACACACACACACACACACACACACACACACACACACACACACACACACACACACACACACAGAGGCATTCACACACGCACAAACTGATAGACACACACACACTGACGAACACTCAGAGAGACGCACATTGACAGACACTCGACACACAGACAAACCACACACATTGACAAAACACTGGCTCAGACAGACACATATTGACAGACACTGACTCAACACAGACAAACCACACACATTGACAGACATACAGACACACACACACACTGACATTAACAGAGACTCGCACTGACAGACAGACGTCCAAACACAGATACAGACACAGAACTACAGCAACAACATCTACTACTAAAACAGCTACCAGGTGTTTCAGTTTCCTAGCCCTTTACCTCCTTTTCAACACATCTTTTGACCTTTGCTTCACCACAACCCTCCACTCCTCTGCCCCTCCACTCTCTCTCTCCCCCCCCCACACACTTTGGAGGCAGCCTCCCCCCTCCCCTCCCCCCCCCCTCCCAGAGGCAGCATCTTGTCACATACATTTATTAGCTCATGCTGCTTTTTAAGACCAAGCAGACAAGTGAGCTGAGTGACACTGACAGATTCACCGAGACCAGTCTCCATCACTGTGGTGACCTGGCGATTCAACCCCAGTGTCCTGAGATGTGTGTGTATATGTGTGTGTGTGTGTGTGTGTGTGTGTGTGTGTGTGTGTGTGTGTGTGTGTGTGTGTGTGTGTGTGTGTGTGTGTGTGTGTGTGTGTGTGTGTGTGTGTGTGTGTGTGTGTGTGTGTGTGTGTGTGTGTGTGTGTGTGTGTGTGTGTTGGTGTTTGTAGTGTGTGTGTGTGTTGTGTGTGTGTGTGTGTGTGTGTGTGTGTGTGTGTGTGTGTGTGTGTTTGAGTGTTTGTCAGTGTGTGTGTATGTTTGAGTGTTTGTCAGTGTGTGTGTATGTTTGAGTGTTTGTCAGTATGTGTGTGTGTGTACGTGCGTGCGTGCGTGTGTGTGCACGCGCGCACGCGTGTTGTGTTTGTCAGTGTGTGTGTGTGTACGTGCGTGCGTGTGTGTACATGCGTGCTTCTCTGTATATATGCATGCGTGTATGCTTGCGCTCGCCCGCGCGTATGCATCAGTATGTACATTCGAAACTTTGTTGCTATTATCTGTATACTTAAAAAAGTGTAAGAGCTTAGGGCCAGTACGAATTAGACGCTCAAAGTGCCATTATTACCATCACTAACCATCACCATTAACGTCACGAGAGGCTGAGTGTACAGGCTATAAACGCTAAGAATTTGCATCGGCTAGGCCAGCGCAGCTAGCTGAATCTCAGCTTCTTTATTTCTTCTTTCATTTCTCCGTTTGTTGTCGAGAACGTGGAGGGCGGCAAAGCGACCCCAACCATTATGGGAATTCTAAATTTGGACCACAGTAAAACATAACTGTGTATGTTACAAATGCAAGCATGTCTTGTTAAGACTGACAAGATGGATTATAGACTATTCAAGAATGACAAGAAGATGAAGGAGACGAGCGGTTTGGAATTATGAACGACCGTGGGCTATGACTCTGCCAAAGCGAAACCAGAAGCACTAATGGATCGTTTAACTCTGTAAAACCGAAACTAGAACCACTGTCGACTATTTAACTCTGTAAAACGAAACTA
>JABMCL010001084.1:717500-720000 GCA_018857735.1 Alviniconcha marisindica | reverse complement strand
GTGTGTGTGTGTGTTGTGTGTGTGTGTGTGTGTGTGTTGTGTGTGTGTGTGTGTGTGTGTGTGTGTGTGTTGTGTGTGTGTGTGTGTGTGTGTGTGTGTGTGTGTGTGTGTGTCGGCGTGTGTGTGTGCGGTGTATGTGTGTGTGTTGTGTGTTGTGTGTATGTATTAGCGGCGTGTGTGTGTGTGTGTGTGTGTGGTGTGTGTGTGTGTTGTGTGTATGTGTGAGCGGCGTGTGTGTGTTTGAGTGTGTATGTGAATGTGTAAGTGCGTGTTTGTGTGTTTGTCAGCAGCACTCGGACTGGTGGTTGCGATGACGAGCGATGGGATCATGCGGAAACACCCATCCTCCAAACTCTGCCATGATGGGTTGAGCCACTATTGAAGGGGCACTCCTTATCTCTTCGCATCGGTGAAATAACTCCTATAATTCACGCTGTCGGAGCCCTTCATGCGTAAAACCTGCGAAAGGTTTGAGTGCACAGACCGTGAAAGCAACATAGCGTATATCAGAGCTCAGGAGCTGTGTAAAAGTGGCGGTGGACGTCCTGGGCTCCCCGTCCCTAATAGTCTGTATGGTCTCTGTCGACGTAAAGCAATATTGAACTGGGAGAAGGAAAAAAAAAAGAGCAACAACAACAACAACAACAACAAAAAAGCGTTGAAGCACGTATGTATACGTATAGGACGCATCGGCCTCTCGTAAAAGAAATATTATAGTTCCGTCTTGGTTGGAACAATTTTGGCTGGTTAGGTCAGCATACAAACTCCAGGCATTAGTGTACATCCTTTATCCAACCACTGCCACTATTTGATGACAAATTTATGCTTTTTAATATTGTGTATTTTGACGTCGGTTTAAAAAACAAACAAACAAAAAAAACCAAAAAAACTTGAGTATTGAATATACACGCCTATGGCTCATATGAGAAAGTGCGCTCTAAGACTCCACTGCACTATTATTATTACTACGAAAGCTAGTAAAGAAGGTGTGGTGAAAACATGAAAGAAATGAAGCTGAATGGACCAGGCAGGCAAACATTAAGAAGGAAGAAGTCCCCGGCAATGAGCGAAGCGTGCATGGTTACAAACTCTAGGCCTTAAATGGAGAATATTTGACAGCTGATTATGATGATGTGGAGCTTAATGTCCTCGGATGTCGGGTTGACAAATTAGGGAAAAACTGTGACCAATGCGTGTGCATGGTTCAATTTTGCTTTACGTCCACAGAATAAGGCTCATTAGGACGTGGAGCACAGGACGGTCACCTCGACTCTCACACAGCTCTTGAACTCTGCTTTTACATAGCTCATGAACTCTGATTTGACACAGCTCATGAACTCTGCTTTGACAGCTCTGGTCTCCGCGGAATTTATATGAACACTTGTCCAGCGCCTTATCTCGAGATAAACCCTAATGCCCGTTCTTAACTGGGCGAATGTTTGTTCGTCGAACATACTTCGGACAGTTCGACGAACTTTGATTCGTTTCTTAATTGAACTTTTAGTTCGCCGAACATGGTTCGGACAGTTCGACGAACTTTACTTCGTTCTCAACTGGCTTGTAATGAGATGCAAGCTTCGGCCCGAACTTGCGGCAGACGCGCCAAAGACAGCATGATCAAAAATGTAGGCTAAAGTCAAGTCAAGTCAATATACTTTAATCATCCCTCACAGGGTAATTCAACTAACTAATATCTCATTCTGGGTCCTCGAGACAAGGCTGCGCCTCCCACAAGTCAACAAATAAAAACATTCCCCCCGAAGCGAGTGAAGAACTAGCGACACCGTCATCCATTTCTATTTTTATTTCTTCCTGATCCACAGGAGAGCTCTGCTCTCAGCCAATCAGAGGCAATGTTCGTCGAATAGGGCGAATGTTCCCAGAACATGTTGAGCGAAGCTTTTTGGACCCCGATTACAGCTTCGTCGCAGTTCGACGAATACTCCCAACTAGGTTCGCGAAGAAAAGTTCGCCAGATTAAGAACCAACTAGGTTTGCCGAATGCTTCCAACTAGGTTCGCGAGCAAACATTCGCCCAATTAAGAACGGGCGTAAGCGGTGGTGGTGAAGTGTTGCTTAATGTCCTCAGATGTCAGTTGACATATTAGGGACAAGTTGTGACCAATGCCGAAGCACGGTTCAATAATTCTTTACGTCCACAGAAACCAGAAGGCTCGTTAGGACGGACAGCCCAGGATGTCCACCTCGACTCTCACACAGCTCCTGAACTATGGGGCGTAAGCGCTTCACAATGGCAAATATATAGCGCTATTCTCTGCGTCTGCGCTATAGTCGTTATCGACTCTGAGTGAGTGACTGTAGCTTCACACAGCGCGTTTTGATTATCCACCGAAGTGAAGTGGTTATAGCGCTGTTTGGTTGTTACATGGCTGGTGCCACATGAAACTGCTGCCGTCTCGGCGCAAGTTCTGTGTAGACCATTCAACCATGCACCAGTTTATAGTGTCACTTTCTTTGAAGCCACATACGTAGGATGTAC
>JABMCL010001084.1:702500-712500 GCA_018857735.1 Alviniconcha marisindica | reverse complement strand
GTTAAAACCCAAACACTGGCAGCAATATCATTGTTTGGACACACGAAAATACTGCACACACTGGTAGGAATGGGTAGCGCTGCTCTTGCGGCTGCTGTGCCTTGATTCAGGCAAGGTGACCCGAATTTCCCGCAAGGGACAATGAAGTACCCCCCTCCCACCCCCAAAAGAGGGGTAACTAACAGTTTTTTTTTTAAATGAATTTTATCCTCCCATCCCAACCTCTCACTAAATTGTCCAAACTATATAGAATACTTGCCACGCCCTCTTTATATTAAAAGATGTGTTATGCATATGTGCATACGTGCCTCTCTCTCTACATATATAATTATATATATATATATAGAGAGAGAGAGAGAGAGAGAGAGAGAGAGAGAGAGAGAGAGAGAGAGAGAGAGAGAGAGAGAGAGAGAGAGAGAGAGAGAGAGATCTTTGCATTGTCCAGTCGGTATTTTCTCGGCGAAATATTCCGCTGTACTTTTAAGAAAATTATGTTCGAATGAAGGCAGGGTTACAGCGCTGTGGACCTATCTCTGTACATGAAGCATTGTGAATATTCTTCTTTTTTTTCAAGTAGGCAAAAAGACTGTCATTGGCGACTGAAGTGTGACGATTCACTCTGTCAACAACGTTGACAGAGAGATGGATGAGTTTGTCTTTGTAGCACGCTTCCCTGCATTGTTCTGACGCGCAATGCTGCATGCTTGAGGGCCAGTGGCAAAGAGCACTTGTACTGATACAACTGTAGCCTGCTGTTGGAGATGTGGACTAGCTATCTCTAGTAGCATGTGGGAGCGACTTGCTCTTCCATTTCTGCAAGAGGCGTTAAATAATGTGCTTTTTTTCCCTTTTAGCACGCAGAGAGGAGGGAGAGGAGGGGGAGAAGAGGGGGGAAGAGAGAGAGAGAGAGAGAGAGAGAGAGAGAGAGAGAGAGAGAGAGAGAGAGAGAAAAAAAAAAAAAGGGGGGGGGGGGGGGGGGGTTTATGAATGGGCCGTTGCCAAAATTCAAACAGGGGGGGGGGGTTTGGGAGGAAAACTTCCCCTTGTTAAAAACCTAAAAAACACACACACACACCCCCCCCCCCCACACCACACACACACACACACACACACACACACACACACACACACACACACGCACAGACAGTACCTACGCACGCACTCACCAAGTTCGACCTCGCTCACACACGCACGAAACCCCAATTCTCGCGGGCGCCACACAAATAACAATACACGCAAGCGCGTTTTACAACCAAATGAGAAAAAAAAATAATACAAAAGCATGTGATTCACAATCCCGATCAAGCTAGGACCGCGTTGCAATACTATTGGCTCGAAGGCCGGGAAAATATAGATTGCTAGTGCAAAGGATAGTCTTGTATTGCTAACAGGATTGCCACCTTAAAAGCAGATGGGGGTTATAAAACTTAGCAGGCAAATAAGTTTCTCTTAGCGTTTTGTATTTTGGGATACTAACAAAAATAAATTTTCTGATTCGTTGGTTTTGCAGAATGGACAGGTAAAAATTTTGGTGTTCTTTCTGAATATCGCAGACGAGTGTTTTTAAGGGGGATACACCTAATCTGAACTCCCAAAGCTTCCTTAAAAATGCTTTTAATGGTAAAAAATAATCTGCAAGAAAAGGGTTTTTTAAATGGGAATAGAAGCAAGACGGTCCTTTGAAACAGCCAGTCAAAAATTAACCCTGTCTAAACTGCAAAAAACTTTTCATTTTACACACACCCTGGTTTTCCCAAACGAACCAAGCCGTACCGATACAATGTAAAACAAACATAAGAGACCCAGTTATTCTTGTTCTTACAGTGGAGGTAAAAAATTTTGTATGATTTGGAAGGGAGGCATTCTTACAAGGTTCAGCCAATATTTAATACATCTTGTGTATGTATTTACATAAAGAGGATATCTACCGGTTTCCCCATAAACTAGTGCGTTGGTGTTCTTGTGCTAACATTCAAATCGTTTGATAAAAAACAGATGTACTCTTTCAATTATACAATGTCAGCCAAACCCCAAACCTCAGACCCATAGGTTGCATTGGTTGGATCTGGAAATAAAACAGTTTAAAAAATAGCTTGGGACATTGCTCCCCAAAACCCCCAAAGAAGCCTAAAATACCCAGTACACCTTTCCGGTCTGTCAAAATATCTTTAAGCGCATACGAAAATGTTAAGCCGTGGAAAATATTTACCAAGTTTTGTAGTGGTTAAAAATTTTCAGTTTCAACCGTCATAAAACCTTTTTCTCTCAACACTAGTATCCGCCTTTTCTAAAATAACTATTGGAATTTTTCAAAGTTAAAAACAAGGTGTAATCTTTTTGCCGTGCCCCTTAGCACATTGAACTGTTGTTGGGGCCCAAACAAGGGTGTTAGACGGAGAACATCATCATCCGAAAAAAGCATAATAAAAATTTGAAAATATCTGGTGATATGAGATACCGTTTTGCCTTTTAGAAAAATTTCGTTAATTTTTAAAAGAAGGGAAAAAAAAATTGGGCTGCTGTCCCCTTGTTTGGGGCCCTGACACACGAATGCTTCGTGAGATCACCACCTACTCGAACTCTGGCCTTAAAAATTCGTACATATTTTTGACGCATACTTTTTGCCTCTGATCCTTTTTTCTTGAATTCCTAGGATTCCTATAAACTAAGTCAAACGCTTTCTTAAAAAAAAAAAACTACAATTTCCCAGGGTTAAGGAGTTGTTTCTGTACCAAAGCCAAGAGCGTGAACACATGGTCAATTGTACTATAGCCTTGTCTGAAGCCTGCTTGTGCTTCATTTAGCATTTTGTTATCTTCATCCATTGAGTGAGACCCTTATTTAAAATATAGCTATATAATTTACCACCCACGTTTAGCAATGATATTCCTCTATAATTATTGGGAGAATTAAAGTCCCCCTTTTTGTATATCGGAAGGAAACCGATTCAGACCATTCAGGGAAAAGACCTGTTTAAATAATTTTTTGAATTTTCAAAAAAAGAAAAACAACTGAAATCTGAAAACCTTTAGACTCCAAAGCCGGCCCTTAATTTTTTTTTTTTAAACCTGATTAGAAAAAGACCCCTTGGGGAAACCCCAGGCCCCAAAAAATCATTTTTCCAACTTTTGTTTTTAAAGGGAAAATTCCCAATCTAGAACTTTACTGGATGTGATAAACCCCATTCTTAGACGTAACTGAATTGATTGCTGTTTTCTTCATTATGGATTTGGTCGTACTCCAAAACCCGCATCTTTCGCGTTTTCTTCAAGTGTTTTAATAATTTTTTCCCTTATGGACAGCTCTTTTTTGTTTCAGAAGTTGTTTGTATTCTCTTCTTTCTTCAGTATAATTAATTCTGAATTCATTGCTATTGGAATCACTTTTCACTGCATTAAATTTTCTTAACGCTTTACGGACGACACGACGTTTTACGCACCGTAAGGTGTGTTTGCCTACTCAGAGTCTTGCTGCGTGTCTGAGGGACCCGCTTCTGGGTTTCATCCTCAAACGAAACACTGCTCGCTTCTAGATCATCTACTCCCGTTCGGTTTGATTCGTCTTTTTTCTTTAATGTTTGGACTGGGGACTCGACATCGTTCATATCGTCTGATAAAAGGCTACTGGACAACACCTCTCTGTTGATGGGGGTTGGAGTCCGGAGATGTTGCAGGGGGTCGAATATCTGGTCGAGGGTCCGAGTCAGGTACATGGGCGGACTCTCGAAGTGGTTACTCTCACTGTGGCTAGAGTACGTGGACACGGGCAGAGAGGACTGGTCGGGGCGGAATCTGGCTGCCCGGGCGGAGTCGACTGGGCCGGCAGCTCGACGCTCACCAGCTGGGGTTGGCGGAGTGGGTCGGGCTGGTCGCGCGACACCGGCCAGCTCAAGGAACTCAGTTGTCGAAGAAGGATCGCCGCTGGGGGCGGTTCGGGCTGGCGAGGGGGTCCGGTGGGGGGGGGGTTTCAGGCTGGCGGGGGGCGGTCGAGGGGGCTGGGGCGAGCGGTCTGGGGGGGGCGGGGGGTGGCTCGGGCTGCCCCAGGGGCGGTCTCGGGCTGACAGCGGGCGGTCTCGGCTGACGAGGGGGGGCTGGGCTGACACGGGCGGTTGGGGGTGAAGAAGGGTGGTCTCGGGGTGTCGACGGGTGGTCTCGGGCTGTTGAGAATCGGTCTTGGGGTGACGACGGGCGGTCTCGGGCTGACATGGGGCGGTCACGGGCTGACATGGGGCGGGCTCGGGCTGACATGGGGCGGTCTCGGGGGACATGGGGCGGTCTCGGGGTGACGAGGGGCGGTCTCGGGGTGACGACGGGGGGTCTCGGGCTGAAGAGGGGAGGTGTCGGGCTGATGGGGGGCGGGGACGGCTTCGCGGGAGGGGGTCTGTGGTTGACGAGGACAGTCTCAGGCTGACGGTAGACGACTCTCTGACGACTCTCTGACAGCGAGACAGCCTCTGACTGACGAGAAGCAAACTCGGGATGACGAGAGGCGGACCCTGGTTGACGAGAGGTGGGTGAAGGACCAGGGTGGCGAGGGCCAGTCTCGGGATGGTGAGGGGCGGTCTCTGTCTGGGGGGCGGTCTCGGTGAAAGGGGAAACTGTGCTGGAAAATGGGGGTTGTTTATTAGGGGCTGTGGGCTCTCTGGCGTATCCGGAGGGGTGGGAGACTGGACCAGCTTGACGAGGAGAAGGGGGACAGGAATGCGGGGTGGAGTGGGTATGACGTCAGCAGTGAGTCTGGGGCGTTGTTCCCTCTGTTGATGGAGGATGGTCGCAGGTCCTCTTCTTGAGCCCGCCGTCTCGGGAGAGGCGGGAATGCGCTCGTGTCGTAGGTGGGGGAGACGTGCTGAGCGGTGGCTCTCTTGTGTTCTCGGCGCTAGGGCTGTCGGGTCTGCGGGTTGGGGTTGCCTGTTGCGTGGAGGGGGTCTGTTTTTGTAGTGAAGCCGTCCATTTCTGAAGTAGGTGTCTGCCTGCATTTCCCCTCCTCTCGAAGCACAGGCTTTGTCGCCCGGTCAGGTCGGAAGCCCACGAATGTTGAGGGTGTCTGCCAGCTCCTTTCTTGCGTCTCTCTGCTGCAGTACGGTGAGCTTATCGTGCCATCTGTGCAGTCGTGCTACGATGGGGCGGGGACGGTTTTAGTTGTCGTTCTTGGGCCCTGTGCGGTGGGCACGCTCAACGTCGTCTGCAGTCCAGGTTTTGCTGCTGGGAAAAAAAGCGGTTCAGGAGTTGAACCACCTTTCTGACACAAGCTGCGCTCTCTTCGTTAGGGCCTTGTAAACGTTGAAAAAACGAATGTTGTTCCTGCGGGAAAACGACTCCAACTGTCCATTTCTTTGTCAATGTTCAGGCAAATTTTCACAAAATGGTCTTTCCAGTCATACAAGTTCGCGCACTGACCGTCAAAAGTTCACACTTTTGAGACAGGTACCTTACATCTTGTTTGGGTTGGTCGTTCCTGCTTGAAGAGATGAGCACCAGTTTTCCAGTCTGTGCACTGTGTTCAAGGTGAAGTCGTTTCCACCCCCTCCAAAAGCGAGGGGGCAGTGGGGGGGGCGTCGGCAACTGTGCTGTGTTTGGTTCGAGTTGGTCAGCGAGCGGCAGTGAGCGAATCAAACGGGGGCTGTGTTGAATCGGGTCCGTGCTGTCCAATCTGCGTGACCCAGGCTGGCCTGGTTTGGGCCGGGTTTGGTTCGACCCCCACGAAAAAAGTGCAAGTATCAAGTTCACGACTGTGAAGCGCGCCATGACACCACGCTCACAAAAAAGCTTTTTTTTCGAAGCTAACTTTGCTTTTCTATGGAGGATTTTGTTCAAGACAAAAGCAAAGGAACCCACCGAATGTCTGTAGGTGTCCAGTCCGCATGACATGGTGAAATTTCAGAAGATAGCACTTGTTTAAATTTAGCTAAAAAAAGCCAATTTCCCCGGGCTCTGAAACGTGCGACCCGGGCAGTCCGGGGGCCGAGTTCACCTCAAAAAAAAAGAGAGAGAGAGAGAGAGAGAGAGAGTTTTTAGATTATTATTACAAACAACAAAGTCTCCTACAGATGCAATCAAAAGTGATGGGGCCGGATTCTATATAAAGTATCCTAGAGGAAGTGAAGAAAAGGTAAGTCTCGCTAGATGGGTTAATTACTCCACCAAGTTCAAAGCAATTCAAGGCAGTGGTTAGCGCGTCGGACTGCGGCTCGGAAGGTCTTGTGTTCGAATCTGCAGTTATGATCCCTCGACACTGATTAAAAAGTCTCAGTTTTTTTGGCCCCTTTATGCCGGGGGTTTCGTTCGTGTTCTGCCCCCTTCCGCCTTAGGCAAAAAGGACGCAAGGACAAGAATGAAAAAGGGAAGGAAATAAGTAAGTAAGAAGTAAGGAATAAGTAAGAAGTAAGGAAGAAGAAAAAAAACAGGTGCTTAACGTCCACGAAACGCAAACTTTTTGGAGGGGAGGGGGGGGGGGTAGGAGTGGGGGGAAAAGGGATTTTTACCCCTTTAATAAGTCCCACCAAATGATTCCCATTAAAATTCAACATTTTTTTTAGAGATGATAAAAGTCCAGCTTCCAAACCCACCCCCTTTTGGGGGGGAAACTTCCCCGGGTCCTTCCGCTTCCGCCAAAACCTTCTGTCCCAAACCACCAACCACAAGGAGGATTGGTAGGGGCGAGTGGCGGTCTCCCTTGGGGGGCGTGTGGGGGGGGGGCGCTCATCCCTGACTCGCACTTGGTAAAATGTTAGTAAGTAAAAAAGGGGGGGTCCCGCGGGTTGAATCAGAACAGGCACTACTGAACACCACCGAAGTGACTCGGCAGCAGTACAGCGTCTCCTTCGGATGGCAGCCTACCAACGATCTGACGTTTTCTCCTGTGGACCTCTGGGGGCGGGGCCGCGATGCGGAATTAGTCTTGGGTGTGGCAGGCATGCCGGGACAAGGGATGGGGGGTTCATGCGAAGCAGAGGCCACCAGGACAGGAGCATCCCACGCAATCCTTGTAAAATAAAGTTTTTGAGTTGGATTTCTCTCTCTCTCTCTCTCTCTCTCTCTCTCTCTCTCTCTCTCTCTCTCAACGCTCTCTATCTCTAACTCTGTGTAACTTTCTCTCTCTCTCTGTCTCTCTCTCTAACTCTCTCTCTCTAACTTTCTCTCTCTCTAACTTTCTCTCTCTCTTTCTCTGTGTGTGTGTGTGTGTGTGTGTGTGTGTAACTCTCCCTGTTACTCTCTCTCTGTAACTCTCTCTGTGTAACTCTCTCTCCCTTCTCTCTCTCTCTCTTATTTATTTTTTACCTATCAGTAGTTTAGCAAGGACTAGCTGTTAGACAGGTCTAGCTGAACCTAACCTACAATCCTTGTAAAATAAAGTTTTGGAGTTCGAGTTCTCTCTCTCTCTCTCTTATTTATCTTACCCATCAGTAGCTTAGCAAGGACTAGTTGTCAGACAGGTCTGACAACTAAACTTCAGTCCTTGTAAAATGAAGCTTTTGAGTTCGAGTTCTATGGAGACAGCTTATGTTTTTTGTTTATTTATTTTGAAGATGAATTTCACTGGCAGACTCGTGTGTCTTGTGTGATTCACTTGTGTGCATGATTAGGCAGGCATGAAACATTTCTTTGGAAAGATTAACCCCTTCACTGCCATAATATCACTTGAAAACGACCGATAATATGCGAAATTTTAAACCCTTAAGGCTTTCTGTTTTCCATTTCGCACTGGCATGTGAAAGGATTTTCATCAAAACGCACAGCATTGAAAGTAGATGGGTTATAGGACCGGAAAATATACTGTTTGCAGGTGCCTCCGTGCATCTTTCAATCCGGACATTTTTACAGACTGGGGCAGTGAAATGGTTAAATATTAATTCCGACAGTGCCTGAACCCGCCTTACAAAAGTGCTTGGAGATGTTTACAGACCCCAACCAATGCGACGGCGTCATTTTTTTTATTTTTTTTTTAGCTCATCAGTTCTAACCACAGGGATAATAATGAATGAATAAATGAATGAATGAATGATTTTTTTTTATATAGCGCATACAAAAATTCCAAACAAAACCGTGCGTGTTCACAGCGCTAGATACAAACAGCGCATACATGTAAGCTCTCTCAAGCTAAAAACTACCGAGGGACACTCATGCCAATAAAGTGCAAACAGCCCCTACTCACCCACCCCTTCCCAAAGGTTCACGAACTTGTTTAAGAAGATTCGCACCAAGACAGCCAGCAGAGCTCAGGAGCTGTGTGTGAAAGTCGAGGTGGCCGTGCTGGGCTCCCGTCCCTAATAAGCCTACGGTTTCTGTGGACGTAAAGCAACACTTCAACCATCAACAGCCAGTATATAGTTAGCAGACTGCAAAACTGGGAAAAGGGGGGTTCGGAATAAAACAGCGTAATTTCGGGAAGGTCAAAACCAGACGAATAAATTATATTAATAGCGAAAATGTGCATAAGTACTTACAAAAGACTAACGCCTTCCTTCCATTGTCCATGGTATTTGAAAATCAGCTCAGGCTCCGGTATGTTTAAATGTGACGAAGCTTAAAAACGAAAATGTGTATAGTGTGACCAAGTGGAAGAGGGATACTGCAGGACGTACATGTAAAAACAACAACAACAACAACAAAACAACAACAACAACAAAAACACGCACACAAACAAAACAAAAAACAACAACAAAACAAACAACAACAACAACAACAAAACAACAACAACAACAAAACAACAAAACAAAAAACACGCGCGTAGATGAGCGAACGAGAGGAGTATTGTACTGATGGATGATGGTTTCTGAATAAAAAACCCACAATGATGTGCTTGGCAACATTGAAGAGAGAGAGAGAGAGAGAGAGAGAGAGAGAGAGAGAGAGAGAGAGAGAGAGAGAGAGAGAGAGAGAGAGAGAGAGAGAGAGAGAGGGGAAGAGTCGCTTCTCCTACCCTCTTCAGACAGTAGAAGGAAAGGGGTAGAGCCTATTCATCAACCCCCCTAACCCCCACCCCCATTTTTTATATTATTATTTTATTTTTGTGTGTGTGTGTGTGTGTGTGTGTGTGTGTGTGTGTGTGGTCATCATCGTATATTCAAATAAGATCCAAACACATAAAAGGCTAAAAAGAAGGCTATTTATTAGGATAAAAGACATCCTATATATAAAGCACATGCTGACATAGTTTCTGCCACCTATATGCACTTGCCACCTACATGCATCCCAATGGGTTACACCTCCATTTTTCAACACAGCGGTGAACCGTTGCACATATATATTTGGCTTTATTATTCAGTGGAATACCGAGCAGTCGCTTTAGGGTTGACCGAGCTTTAACGCTTTGATACCCCCCCCCCCCCCCCGCCCCCCGTCTGCTTCGTTCAAGGCAGAGTTTATTCTTCCAATGTACTGGTACGGCACAGTCTCGTGAACTTGTGCATGGAAAGAAAGGCATGGATAATCTTTCTCAAATATTTGCATTTGTATAGGGCCAACAGTTTGCTTGCAATTTACATTTTTTTTTTTTTTAATCGCTGCAAACACACACACACACACACACACACACACACACACACACACACACACACACACACACACACACACACACACACACACACACACACACACACACACACACGCACACACGCACACACGCACACACACGCACACACGTACACACGCACGCACGCGCAACGCACGCACGCACACACACACACACACACACACATTTTCAGCTTCACGGTAACTTTAAGCATGGTTTGTTCTTGCGGTGTCTTGTGGGTGTCCGATTTTATACAACTGTGTTTATAACCAGACCCCACTCCTGGGAGCCGGTGCATCTAGGGGTGCCTATATGCATATAATATACGTGTAGGCAAGAAGCACTTTATGTTATAAAGAAACAGAAAGCTTTGATACTGATAATAATAATTATTGCTTACTTACCAAAATTAAAGACACAGCCCGTTAGTTTTAGGAATCATCTGTTGTTTAAATTTCGGTTTTCGCGTTTGGGGACATTCTAAAGCAGG
>JABMCL010001084.1:682500-697500 GCA_018857735.1 Alviniconcha marisindica | reverse complement strand
GAAGAAGAATCATTTTAATGTAGCCTTGGTGTTCTTGTTGGTGTCAATGCGTTGTGACACAGCCCAAGCCAGTGCAGAATATCGAAGTGGGAATGGATAAGGATGACACTGGATAAGGATGACACTGGATAAGGATGACACTGGATAAGGATGACAATGGTTAAGGATGATAATGGAAAAGAATGACACTGGATAAGGATGACAGTGGAAAAGAATGACACTGGATAAGGATGACACTGGATAAGAATGACAATGGGTAAGGATGACACTGGATAAGGATGACACTGGATAAGGATGACAATGGATAAGGATGACACTGGATAAGGATGACAATGGTTAAGGATGACACTGGATAAGGATGACAATGGGTAAGGATGATAATGGATAAGGATGACAATGGGTAAGGATGATAATGGAAAAGAATGACATTGGATAAGGATGACAATGGAAAAGAATGACATTGGATAAGGATGACTCTGGATAAGGATGACGATTAGTGGATGTCAGCCGGTAGTGCGGCGGTCGATAGCATTAGGCTGGCCAAAATTTAACGGTCCCTTCTGCTGACGCTGAATCTAGAGCTAAGTAAGTAAGTAAACATGATGCTTAACGTCCACAGAAACCATAAGGTTTATTAGGGACGGGGAGAAGGGGGGGAAGGGGGTATGGAGGTGGGGGGAGAGGGAGATTATATACCTGTAAGTAAGCAAGTAAGTAAGTAAACATGGTGCTTAACGTCCACAGAAACCATAAGGCTTATTAGGGACGGGGAGAATGGAGGGAAGGGGGTATAGAGGGAGGTGGGGAAGAGGGAGATTATATACCTATCGCTACACTGTCACCACCAGAATGATTCCTGCATTAAGATGGGCAGCGATGAGAGCCATTTTAATGTTTCAGTAGGAAGTGATGGACAAAGTCACAAGACAGTGTCCACAAGCCACAACCTTTTTGAAGAGGAAGGAGAGCCGAAGCGGTATCGAACCGAGGTCCTTCCGCTTACCAGCCTAACGCCTTACCGCTAGGCCAAACCGGCTCACTACATACCTGCCAAAGGTTCCCTCTTTTATGCCTGGGTCGAGCAGGTCAGAATATCGCTTTTGTATGCTTTCCGCTTGCCGGGAACTTTTCCTTCCCATGCAATGTCTTCATATTCATTCAACTTTATCCCTCGCTCTCTCGCCCCCAAATCCTTTTCATGTATGAAGAGGCATGTTGACAGTGAATCAGATTAATACTTTAAGGAACTGAATGTCAAGGACTTAGTGACAGTTTTAAGAAATAATGATGGACTCTGAGCAAAGTTGTATTAGCTAAGATGTTGGTGGCTTGTTAGACTTTTGCTCTCTCTTTCCCTTTCTCTGTTCTTCGTGTCCTTTCTTTGTGTTTGGACTGAACTTGTTGATCTGACTCGAGTCTCTCTCTCTCTCTCTCTCTCTCTCTCTCTCTCTCTCTCTCTCTCTCCTCTCTCTCTCTCTCTCTCTCTCTCTCTCTATGTATATATATATAAAATTAAATATATTTTTGTTTAGACATAGTGACAGTTTTGAATGCTGTATCTTACTTATGGCGGTGTTTGTCTGTCTTGGCTAACCAACCCTGCTCGGTTGACATGACATTAATTTAAATAGAATTACTTTTTACGTCACATAATATTAATTACATCATACCTATTACACGTCATTGTCATGCCAGCATTCTTCCAAGCGCTGGACATAAAAAACAACAGCTCAACCAAAATAAGATAAATTGTTTCGTTTCCTCGTCTCATTTGTCATCGTTTTTAACCCTGATGTTTAACTGTTGTTTAAGTGTCGTTTTGTAGCTTGACAAAGGAGATTACCCCCAAAATGCGCAGATTGTGTGTCTGTGTCATAATAAATAAGCGTCCTTTTGAACCCTTTATGTGTTTGGGTCTTGAAGTTGCATTTTATATTTTAACTCAGTTTCGCGGCCTCGGCATGACCTGCCCACACTGTTGACTTGGCGCCTGTCCAGTAAGTGCACAGTTTTTTTTCCCCCCAGTGTGTGTACACAGCCTTGCAAAGGGTGGTGTGCACAGTCCGTGCAGTGTGCAAATCTACAGTGTGCGCTGTCCATGCTTCGCAAACTGTAGGTTTGTGTGCATAACAGCACACGGTCACAGCAGCGAATAGAACGACGGCTTCTCATCTTACGCGCAAGATATTTTTCAACCGGTGTGACATTTAGCCTACAAGGTAGCGAAAGTGGTTTGAAACCGGTCAGACAGACAGCGTAACCGGTCAGATACACTAGCTCCCATCGATAGATACTACTACTAGAGCTCTACTGATGTACTAGCAAAAACCCTGTTCCGTTCCCCATCTAGAATTCACACAGACAGACAGACAGACAGACAGACAGACACACCACGCACCCGCTGTCTCTGTGTGCTGCGCTTAATTTTATCTGTATAATAGATATTCTTTTTGGAGAACCTGTCAAGCAAAATAGCAGCCGGTACGTATGACCGATTGCTGATTCTGTTTCCAGTGTTTGCTGATCTTAACCGGTAAAATACCGGAAATTACCGGTTAACGCGAACCCTGTTACAGACACGCGCAAGGCAAATATAATATGTGCGTTAGTCGTCGCATAAAGTGTGCGTGGTGTGATGTTCCAAACGAAGACATGTTGTTGATGATGATGATGTAGAGCTTAATGTCCTCGGATGTCGGGTTGACATATTAGGGACAAACTGTGACCAAGGCGTAAACATGGTTCAATGTTGCTTTACGTCCACAGAAACCATAAGGCTCATTAGGATGGGGAGCCCAGGACGGCCACCTCGACTTTCACACAGCTCCTGAACTCTGAAGACATGTTTAAGGCGGAGGCTTTTTAATCTCACTGCTTTCAGAAAGCCGGTTTGGCCCAGCGGTCAGGCTAGGCTGGTAAGCAGATGGACCTCGGTTCGATTCCGCTTCGGCTCTCTTTTGTCTTCAAAGGTGGTGGTCTGTGGACACTGTCTTTTTGACTTTGTCCCTCATACTTAATGAAACATTAAAATGGCTCTCATCACTGCCCATCTTAATACAAGAGTCATTCTGGTGGTATATATATATATATATATATATATATATATATATATATATATATATATATATATATATATATATATATATATATACATGCATACATTATGCTTAATGTCCTCATGCTAAAAAGCATATTAAGGACAATCTGTAGTACAATCTTGTCTTGGATATTACTTCTGGTGGTGCCAGTGTGGCGTTAGGTATTGTCTCCCTCTTCCCACACCTCCTGGGATTTCTGTCCCCGCCAGTACCTCTTGGTTGGCTGAGTGTTGCTTTACGTCCACAGAAACCGTAGGCTTATTAGGGACGGGGAGCCCAGGACGGCCCCCTCCACTTTCACACAGCTCTTGAGCTCTGCAGTACCTCTTGGTTGGTTGGTTGAAGTGTTGCTTTACGTCCACAGAAACCGTGGGCTTATTAGGGACGGGGGCCCAGGACGTCCACCTCGACTTTCACACAGCTCCTGATGTTTGTGGTTGAAGTGTTGCTTACGTCCACAGAAACCGTGGGCTTATTAGGACGGGCCCAGGACGTCCACCTCGACTTTCACACAGCCCTGATGTTGTGTTGGTTGAAGTGTTGCTTTACGTCCACAGAAACCGTGGGCTTATAGGGATGGGGCCCAGGACGTCACCTCGGCTTTCACACAGCTCTGATGTTGTTGTTGGTTGAAGTGTTGCTTTACGTCCACAGAAACCGTGGGCTTATTAGGACGGGGCCAGGACGTCCACCTCGACTTTCACACAGCTCCTGATGTTGTTGTTGGTTGAAGTGTTGCTTTACGTCCACAGAAACCGTGGGCTTATTAGGGACGGGGGCCCAGGACGTCCACCTCGACTTTCACACAGCTCCTGATGTTGTTGTTGGTTGAAGTGTTGCTTTACGTCCACAGAAACCGTGGGCTTATTAGGACGGGGGCCCAGGACGTCCACCTCGACTTTCACACAGCTCCTGATGTTGTTCTTGGTTGAAGTGTTGCTTTACGTCCACAGAAACCGTGGGCTTATCAGGGATGGGGGCCCAGGACGTCCACCTCGACTTTCACACAGCTCCTGATGTTGTTGTTGGTTGAAGTGTTGCTTTACGTCCACAGAAACCGTGGGCTTATTAGGGACGGGGGCCCAGGACGTCCACCTCGACTTTCACACAGCTCCTGACCTTTGCAGCTGCAGTACCTTTTCAGAGACAACTCGGCGTTAAGCTGTTTAACCAACCAAACCGAACCTCACGGCTTTGTGTAAAATTGTCCCCGTGTTCCCCACCCCCTTTCTTCCAAATGTGACATAAAGGTCGAGAGGTTAGGTCAGGCTGGGTAAAGCGGATCCGGGTGGTTCCGGCAGGTTTCCAGCGGTACAACGATGGAAAGGCGAGCTGAATTCGAGACACACAAAGGGTAGCTAGCATATATGTCGCTTCGGTTCAGTAATTTTCACTGGGAAAACACTGACGGCCCGCAGTAGTGACCGGCGTGAATCACTCATGGCTCCGATAGGCCGCCGTACGACACGCTACGGGTGCTGTCACAGCAACCCTGGCAGAAATCGAGCTGGCCCCGTCACTCATGTCACTGCAGACCCTCACTGTCGACATCGTGTTTTTTTCGCTCGGTCGGTGTCTTGATCCTCCTCCTCCGTGTCAATCGCCGTGAAGTAAGGAGACGAGAATAGTTAGTTTAGTTTGAAGAGATACGGTATAGGTAATATTATATCGTGACATATTAGGCTATATGATGTGTGTGTGTTGTGTTGTGTGTGTGTATGTGTTGTGTGTGGTGTGTGCGTGCGTGTGTGTGTGTGTGTGGGGGGGTGTGTGTGTGTGTGTGTGTGTGTGTGTGTGTGTGTGTGTGTGTGTGTGTGTGTGTGTGTGTGTGTGTGTGTGTGTGTGTGTTACCCTGCACAGTCCACTGGCCGATCCAACGTGGTTCCGTGGCGCCGATGATAGCGGTGTGTTTTATTTTCAGTTAAGATACATTCAAGTCGTAAAAAAACTCAAGGTGGCCTTACGTGAGTGTGTGTGTACTTAAACAAAAGTATCGGCAGATATATATTTTAAACAGTACGCACATGTGAAACGCATCTTCATTGCAAGAGAGAGAGAGAGAGAGAGAGAGAGAGAGAGAGAGAGAGAGAGAGAGAGAGAGAGAGAGAGAGAGAGAGAGAGAGAGAGAGAGAGAGAGAGAAGAGAGAGAGAAGATAAGATAAGATAAGATAAGATAACACTTTATTACACAGGGATAAAGATTTAAGCACGTGTCGGCTTTTTTACAAATCTGTCCCTGATGACAAACACAGCAGCACTCAATACATCAAACAAGAATTCAATTAAATACGCTAGAGAAAAAAAGGACTTAAAAACAAAACAAAACTAATTTCTGTCTAAAACATCACATCATACGAACAGAGCAATAATAAGGCAAAGTAAGACCAATTCAAACTGACAATTTTTTAGGAGAGAGAGAGAGAGAGAGAGAGAGAGAGAGAGGAGAGAGAGAGAGAGAGAGAGAGAGAGAGAGAGAGAGAGAGAGAGAGTTACAAAAACATATTAACGAATAATGGAAAGCGACAGAATATCGCTATCTCACTATCTACGTATAAAACAAGATCACATCTAACAGGATTGGAAGCTAAGCGATGGCGCATTATACACACCTGACCAAAATCAAAGCACATCACACATACCAACAATCATATATATGCAAACATTAAATTTGAATTAAAAAGAGAGAGAGAGAGAGAGAGAGAGAGAGAGAGAGAGAGAGAGAGAGAGAGAGAGAGAGAGAGAGAGAGAGAGAGAGAGAGAGAGAGAGAGAGAGAGAGAGAGAGAGAGAGAGAGAGAGAGAGAGAGTGTGCTGGTGTGTGTGTGTGTGTGTGTGTGTGTGTGTGTGTGTGTGTGTGTGTGTGTGTGTGTGTGTGTGTGTGTGCGTGTGTGCGTGCGCGCCTGCTTTGTGTGTGTGTGTGTGCGCGCGCGCGTGCTGTGAGCGTGTTTGTGTGTATGTGCGTACGCGCCTGCTTTGTGTGTGTGTGTGTGTGTGTGTGTGTGTGTGTGTGTGTGTGTGTGTGTGTGTGTGTGTGTGTGTGTGTGAAAACTGTCTGTTGATTACAGCTACTATATGATGAAGATGAAAATGATACTGATGATGATGACGATGATGATGATTTCATCTTTTATTCTTCTCCTTCATATTATCTAATAGCTTTTTGATGCACACATAAATACAATCCCGTCTCTACCAGCCCGTGTCAACAACAACAGCAGCAACAATAATAATAATAATAATAATAATAACAACAACAGCAGCAATAATGATAATGATGATCATAATAATAATAATAACAACAGCAACAACAACAAAAACAAAAGCAGCAGCAATAAAATTAATGACGTGTGTGTGTGTGTGTGTGTGTGTGTGTGTGTGTGTGTGTGTGTGTGTGTGTGTGTGTGTGTGTATGCAAACTGGGTGGCAGTGGGCTAAAAAACAACCAATGTTGTATCAAGGGAGGTCAATCGTGTACGACAAAGTGATGTGGCCAGAGAAGTGAGTTCCCTTGTAATTGTAAGCCTGTGCAACTAGGTCCATTAGTGTTGGGTTCTTCCACATGGTTGGCGCCGCGAAAGTGAAACCGACGTAAAGCCAGACAGACAAAACAAGACAATACAGAGATTAAAGGGTCTTTGTCTCTGTAGGTTCTTCAGAGTCTGGAACCCCATGCATAATGGAATAGATACAAATTCAATTCAAAAGTACTTTATTGTCGGTTAAAATCATAACAATTCAAAATAGAAATGTTTCAGAAACAGAAACAGAAATGTTTCTCCGTTCACACCAGCTATACATCAAATAATAATTGAATTAGATTAACCTAACAATAAAATAAAATTATAAAAAGGGAAAAATAACAGATGAGAACAAGAGTCATTTTCAATATTCATTCGTATAACCTCCCCCCCTCCCATCCCCTGCCCAAACACACACACACACCCCGCGCGCGCGCGCAAACACACACCCGCACGCACACACACACACACACACACACACACACACACACACACACACACACACACCACACACACACCACACACACACACACACACACACACACACACACACACACACACACAAACAGAGTGTCCGATAGGTGGGGAGGAGAGCTAAAAGAACAAACAGAAGAAAGGACAAGTGTGAGACACAATTTCGACACTGAACTGAGTTGCGAAAAATGTGAGAAGGGTAGATTTTGAGACTGCTTTTGAAAGAAGAAAGGGCTGCACAATGTCTAACAGAGTAAGGCAGTTCATTCCGGACTTGGGATCCAGAGCAAGAGAAACTGTTGAATCCGTGTTTTTTCCTGTTGTACCGGTTCACTTTGTATAATCTGGAATACGTGTTTAACACACATATAAAATATATATACAAAAAATAGAGAGAGAGAGAGAGAGAGAGAGAGAGAGAGAGAGAGAGAGAGAGAGAGAGAGAGAGAGAGAGAGAGAGAGAGAGAGAGAGAGAGAACTCGAACTCGAAAACTTTATTTGACAAGGATTGTAGTTTAGGTTCATTCAAAAACCTGTCTAACAACTAGTCCTTGCTAAGCTACTGATGAACAGATATCAAATTACAGGCATTATTTATATACATATAGGCAATGAGAGAGAGAGAGAGAGAGAGAGAGAGAGAGAGAGAGAGAGAGAGGAGAGAGAGAGAGAGAGAGAGAGAGAGAGAGAGAGAGAGAGAGAGAGAGAGAGAGAGAAGAAGAAGAAGAAGAAGAAGAAGAAGAAGAGGTAAAGGCCTTCATAATGATCAGTGTTAGGCCTTCAGTAAATGGTAGGAGATCCGCATAATTATGCAGTGTCAAATGTCATACATTGCAGACCGCATAGCACTCCTGATCATTACAAAGAATGGTACTATTTTCGTGTGAGTCATAAGCATACAAACACAACAAGACAAATGTCCATGTTTGATGTTGACTAATCAAAGCGACTAACATACACGAACTGGCCAGACATGTGAACATTTCATTTATTTATGAGGTGATGTGCTAAAATAAAAGGATCAGAGAACAAATAAAAGAAAAGAATTCACAAATTAAACGCTTGCAATTTTCATTCGGTCAGCTTCACTGTTATCTGCATAGATCATTCAATAGCGTTCACTGTTGTAGGCTCAGAAAGATCGCTCTCAATCTTGCAAAGGTCATTCGAACAGTTTCACTGCTAATTGTAAAGTTCACTTGATCGTGTTCATTGTTGTAAGGTCAGAAAGATCAGTTACAGGGTTGCAAAGTTCATTCATTCAGTTTCATTGCTAACTGTAAAGTTCATTTGATCGAGTTCACTGTTGTAATGTCAGAAAGATCCGTTTTACTTGTGACAATTTTATTTTTCTCGGTCGGTTTCAATGTTGTGGATGTGTTCATTCAGTTATTTAACTGTTGTTAAGTTTATTCGATCGGTTTCATGAATCAACACATAAGGGAGTTAATCAGCGCTCGAAATACGTAACACAAGACAAAGACCTGAGTTGCCTACGGTAACTCTCACCTGGCATGCGTGTAAATACAAGGTACATAAACCCCACCAGAGGTACATCCTCTTTTTTGATCGGTTTTACGACTGTAAAGTTCACTCAGTCAGAGCCAGTGTGATAAATTTTATTCAGTCGGTTGATTTTGCTGGTTTCACTGTTGCAAGGTTTATTCGATCAGTATTCCGGTTGCAAGGTTCATTGAACAGGTTTTACTGTTGTAAGATTCAGTTAGTGGATTTCACTGTGTTGTAAGAGTCATTTGTTAGGTTTCGCTGTTGTAAGATTCATTCAGTAGAATTCAAAAGTTCCAAGGAACAATACGGCGGTTTCACAGACAGAGCTGTCACCTGTAACAGTTGCAAAAGTAGTTAGAAATGGTGATATACCCCCCCCCCCCACAACACCCTTACCCCCCCCCCACCCCCCCCCAAAACCCCACACCATTTAAAAAAAGTATTAATTTTTTAATGCAGTAATGAATGAACTGATTCGCAAAAATTGTCTTGAAAAATGACAAGGGGAAGAAAAAAATAGAAAACAAAACAAAAAAAAAAAAAAAAAAAAGGAAGAAAAGGAGAAAAAAAAGAGAAGAAAAAAGGGGGAGAGAGAAGAGAGGAGAGAGAGAGGAGAGAGAGGAAGAGAGAAGAGACAGAGAGAGAGAGAGAGAGGGGGAGAGAGAGAGAGAGAGAGAGAGAGAGAGAGAGAAGAAGGGGAGGAGGAGAAGAAGAAGAAGGAAAAGGAAGAAGAAAAGAAGAAGAAGAAAAGAAGGAAGAAAAGAAAAGAAAAGAAGAAGGACGAGGGGGGAGGAAAAGGGGAGGGGGGGAGAGGAGGAGGAGGAGGGGAGGGGAAAAGAAAAGAGAAGAAGAAGAAGAAGAAGAAGAAGAAGAAGAAGAAGAAGAAGAAGAAGAAAGCAGCAGCAGCAGCAGCAGAGAAAGACTATTTTGTCTTTTAATGTAACCGGATCACCTGGTTACAACGCTCATACGAGTCATCACACATCATCCATCCGAAGCAGCCCGCACAAAGCAGACAACATCTCTTCACAGGAAACACACAAAATAAACATCACCTGCTGACAATATTGCCACATGTCGAACATGAAGTAGCAAGGGTCCGGTATGTCAGGGGCAACAACTCCTTGGTCTTTTCCGCCCACGTAAAGGTGAAGACTTCTGCCCGAGTCCAGTGCCAGACCTACTAGGGATCCCACTTTCAAGTTGTTCAGCACTGGCCACTTGTCGGTTTTCTGCAGGGCAGAGAGTTGACGATGCTATTATATAATCCAGCGGACAATTGTACACGTACTAACCTAACCGTATCTAACACGTACTTTGCCTTGAACGTATTCGTCAATTTTCATATTTGTACATGTACACGTACTAACCTAACCGTACCTAGCACGTTCGTCGTTTTCATATTTGTACACGTTCTATCCTAACCGTACCCGACACGTACTTTGCCTTGAACGTATTCGTCAATTTTCATATTCGTACACGTACTAACCTAACCGTACCCGACACGTACTTTGCCTTGAACGTATTCGTCAATTTTCATATTCGTGCACGTTCTAACCTAACCGTACCTGACACGTACTTTGCCTTGAACGTATTCGTCATTTTTATATTCGCACATGTTCTAACCTAACCGTACCTGACACGTACTTTGCCTTGAACGTATTCGTCATTTTTATATTCCTATACCTACTAACCTAACCGTACCTAGCACGTACTTTGCCTTGAACGTATTCGTCATTTTCATATTCGTACACGTTCTAACATAACCGTAGCTGATACGTACATTGCCTTGAACGTATTCGTCATTTTGATATTCGTACACATACTAACCCAACCGTACCTAACACGTACTATGTCTTGAACGTATTCGTCATTTTCATATTCGTACATATACTAACATAACTGCACCTAGCACGTACTTTGCCTTGAACGCATTCGTCATTTTCATATTCGTACACATACTAACATAACTGTACCTTGCACGTACTTTGCCTTGAACGTATTCGTCATTTTCATATTCGTACACATACTAACCTAACTGTACCTAGCACGTACTTGGCCTTGAACGTATTCGTCAATTTCATATTCGTCACGAATGCTGTCTTTTGAGTATTCTCGTGCGAGTCATTCGTACCTTTCAGTCATTCTTGTTTCAGATTTTTGTTTGTTAGTTAGTCAGCTGAAGGACTTCTGTTCGATTCCATTTCGCCTCTCCTCTCTCTTCAGATGTTGTGGTGTGTGGACGCTGTCTTGTGACTTTGTCCCTCACAATTACTGACACATTAAAATGGCTCTCATCGCTGTCCGCCTTAATGCAGGAATGATTCTGATGGTGACAATGTAGCGTTAGCATAGTTGATATAGCATAGTATAGTTAGTATAGGTATAGTAACCCTGTTTATTCGTGGACCACCCCCACAACCCCCTTCCAAGACACACACACGCACACACAGTACTGTATAGTATAGTATAGTTAGCATAGGTATAGTCTCCCTCATCATTTGTACCCCCCCCCCCCAACGCACACACACACGCACACACAGTATATTATACTATATTTAGTATAGGCATAGTCTCCCTCTTCATTCGTACATCCCCCCCCCAACACACACACACACACACACACACACACACACACACACACACACACACACACACACACAGTGACACTTGCACTCTCACGCACATACTTTGACTTTGTCCCTCATGATTAATGAAACATTAAAATGGCTCTCATCGCTGCCCATCTTAATGCAGGAGTCATTCTGATGGTGACAGTGTAGCGTTAGGTATATAATCTCCCTCTTCCCCCACCTCCTGGGATCTCGGTCCCCGCCAGTACCTCTTCGCCGGGAGACAGTTCGGCGTTAAATACACTCAACCAAGACCCTTCATGGCCTCATGATACGGCTGTTGCTGTTGCTGAGGTTGCAGATTTTTGTAACGTAAGTAACTAAGAGTTTTACGCCCAGTCAACCAGTACGGTTATAATTATGTGTTGATGTTGATCGCTTTTATATAGCACTATTGTCCGCTCTCGAGCACTCTCACTGCGCTCGCATGTGATTTTACGTGAATGACTAGCTTTCTATAGCGCGTTTTTGAATGTCCACTGAAGTGGTGAACTTACATCGCTGTCATGGCTGGTGCCACGTGAAACTGCTGCCGTCTCGGCGCGTTCTGTGTACACCATACAACCATGCACCGTGTCACTTCATGCAAAGCCACATACGTAAGGTGCATGCGTGTCTAGCTGTAACCCTGCCACCTGCACTTTTGGCAGAATGAATGGATCTTTTACGTGCTACTGCGGTAACACGGGGGGGTGGAACGGATACCGAAATGAGTCAGCACAAAAAAAATCTCCGTCCGCTCCTTTATCAGGACGAAGATCTGTGTAACGCTTCCTGCAAAACTCTATGAAATACAGAAAAGAGCTGCCAACCACGCAAAAAGCAACAACAACAAATCTGAAACAGAACGAGGCCCAGAGCGCTCGTGCAGGATCAACACACAAGGGAGTTAATAGACGATTTCCGGAAATAACAGGCGAAGATAATTTGACAGTGTTTTCTTACTCCGGGAGAGTGAAGTCCCCTGAATGGAGGTGGCAGCGGAGAAGAGCCGATCTGCGACACTTTGAGATCTTCAGGCATGGACCTGTTATAATTTATACTAGACTGCCAGCTGGGGGAACGTACTATCCGATCTGCACATTCCCCGCGAGCAGTGAGTGTTTGATCGGCATTTCTGATGCCTTTTGTCCACGGGTATCCGTCATCTTCCCACGTGCTCACTGTACCCCCAACAAAAGCGTGCCTACTCTGCGCTACACCCGCAGGCATGGACCTATAAATATACAGGTCCATGCCCGAAGGCTCTTACCGAGTGCAGTCCCCTGGATTTCCGAAGATCGTCTATTAGCGCTCAAAATGCGTAACACAAGTACAACACCAAAGACCTGCGGTAACTCTCACCTGGCATGCGTGTAAATACAAGGTACATACATTCCACCAGAGGTAGGCCTACATCCTCTAATGTACTCGTATGTACCTAGTATTTACACGCATCCCAGGTAAGAGTTACCGCAGGCGACTCAGGTCTTTGTTGTTGTGCTTGTTTGTGTGTGTCCATGTATAATGCCTCATGTAAGTTGTTTTGGTAGGACTGTCTTCTGCGTGTGTACATAATATTGTATTTAGGTTAATATGTATGATGTGAGCGCTCAGGGCGTTGATGAGCGCATGATGAATGTACATTATTATTATTATTAATATTATTATTATGATTATTATTTCGAGCGCTAATTAACTCCCTTGTGTGTTGATTCAACAGCAACAAAGGTTTCACCTGTCACCAAAGACGTAGCTCCCGTTATAAACGATGCACAGAACATCAGGGTAGGGGGCGCAGAAATGCTTGGGCAAGGTGGAGAAGCTGCTCGGACTGTTGGTCACCACACCTAGCAATGTATCCTTGAACTTGGTTTTGCTTGTCTTCTCTATGCCTACCTGTACACACACACACACACACACACACACACACACACACACACACACACACACACACAGCACGCACGCACGCACGCACGCACGCACGCACGCACGCACGCACGCACACGTACACACACGCACGCACGCACGCACGCACGCACGCACGCACGCACGCACAGACAGGCAGGCAGACAGACAGACAGATACACGCACGCACGCACGCACGCACGCACGTACAGGCAGACAGACACACAGACACACACACACACACGCACGCACACACACGCACGCACGCACGACACACACACACACACACACACACACACACACACACACACACACACACACACACACACACACACACACACACACACACACACACACGCATGCACACGCACGTATAGAAACACACACACACACAGTAACAACAGTATAATATACCAGTGTGCCGAATAACAACCGGGATCACCGCGTATTTGCTATCTAACCCTTTGGCTGCCGGCTACGTATCTCGTACGTGACTCTTTTGGTAGTATGTGACACCCACATACATATGTCAAATACATGGTGTTTTTATTGTGGCGACAATCACAGACAAAGGGAAGCAACCCAATATGTGTACTCCTGATCCAAAAACAGGTTGAATTTAATGTTGTTGTTTCCCTTTGACCATAATATCCTCTTGATTATCAAGTTGATAAGGTATCATAACACGAGAAACCGCGTGTTTTGAAGAAGTGTCTTCGAAAATTCCGGCGTCGAAGCAAATTCAGAGAAGGTGACTGCCTTTCATAGCCTGGACTGTGTTATCCCCAGGGCTTCACATTACCATGTGAAGTTTGCCTACTGGTAATGGAAGGTCAGTGAGTGTCAGGTATCTCCAAAAAAACAAGAAAAAAGAAAAGAAAAGAAAAAAAATCATTAAAAAAATCAGGTCCACTGTCTTAACATTTTGCTGTTTCCGTAGTGGGTATATGTGCATTGTTTGTGCACTGTTGTTCTTCGTTCTTTCTGTGTTTACAAAAGTGCGACTACCCGCACAGCAGTTACTGCATATAATTCGTATAACTTTGTTTTCCGCAAATGAAAGTACAATATATCAACATTTATTCTCTGAACTTTCATGCAAATAAATAAATAAATAATTCCAAGAAATAAGCGAGCTGTTGAAGATGTAGTGGCACTGGGTGCAAATGCTAATTTGTTCTCTGGCACAGAGGAATGGCGTAAGCTCAAAGGGCTCCGGCAGCCAAGGGGTTAAAATGTTTGAGCATAGAGTAATTTACCGATGCTCAGTTATTGAACATACCTGTATTAGTAGAGATTGTGCTGTTGAATCGGAAACGTCTGACGACTGTAAGTATTATTACTTTGGACGAACAGATTCTCGGCACAGAACGTGCAGTTGTCAGGGAAATTGAAAAACTGGGAGGTAACTTCATTCATCATCACAACAGAGAGAGAGAGAGAGAGAGAGAGAGAGAGAGAGAGAGAGAGAGAGAGAGAGAGAGAGAGAGAGAGAGAGAGATTTTACAAGGATTGCAGTTTAGGTTTAGTCAAAAACCTGTCTAACAACTAGTCCTTGCTAAGCTACTAGAGAGAGACGGAAGGAGGGAGGGAGGGAGAGAGAGAGAGAGAGAGAGAGAGAGAGAGAGAGAGAGAGAGAGAGAGAGAGAGAGAGAGAGAGAGAGAGAGAGAGAGAGATTGTTACATTTATTTGTCTTTTATTCTTGTTTATTTTTGTGTTTTTTTAGGTCGAAGTATAGAAAAACAACAAAAAACAACAACAAACAAACAAACAAAAAAAGAACAAATAGTTAATTATTGATTGAGATGTTACATTTAGATATTGAAGACCTTTAAACAGAGTAAATCCGTAGGGGAAAAGCGATTTGTGCTTCCTGTGAGGA
>JABMCL010001084.1:670000-680000 GCA_018857735.1 Alviniconcha marisindica | reverse complement strand
CGTTCACACTGGAGATACTGGTGTGCTGTTCCTTCCTTGTAAAAACACTAACAAAACAAAAACAACAACAAAAATACAACAAATATCATATAAACAGACACAAAACGAACAACAATACCCAAACAAAGAAATAAGCAAACAACAACAACAACAACAACACACAAATAAACCTACATCGAAAATCGAAACCAAACACCAAAGGAAAATACACCACCACCACCACCACAACAAACACAAACCAACACAAAACAAAATCACATAAATGCGCAACTCTACACACACGACTCATCATGTTACAACACGAAACAACACCTGCAATACCGCATACACGGAAGTCAGTCGTATCAGTTTTCTACAGCTCCTTCTTAATTACCACTCCAACCACTTATACCCTCGTTTGTTTTCTGCTTCTCCCTCAGTTAGACAGCTGCTGCAGCTTGATCTTTTCTCGCAGGCTGTGCAATTTGACCTCTTCTCCCACTGCTCTTGCTAGTCAAACTTCAAATAGTACTGAGTGCAGTAGCTAGATAATAATGATAATAGAATATTTTTTCCCCTTTTCTTTCTTTCTTTTTTTCTATCTAAATTCGTTTCACTTAAGTGATAGTAGACTGATCTTACAATTATCAAGATGACAAAATATGTATCAGAGCCCTTCCTACTAAAAAAATTCTAAACAAACTAGCCTTCTCAGATTTGGCGAAAAAACGATTTTAAGTGTGATTGAATGTGTGTGTGTGTGTGTGTGTGTGTGTGTGTGTGTGTGTGTGTGTGTGTGTGTGTGTGTGTGTGTGTGTGTGTGTGTGTGTGGTGTGTGTGTGTTGTGTGACACAACATTGACAATACACACAACACTACACACACACACACACACACACACCACACACACACACACACACACACACACACACACACACACACACACACACACACACACACACACACACACACACAACACACCAACTTGTGAAACAGAGCGTTTTATCCGTGACGCAGTTAAAGGAATCAGGACCTCACCTTGTCGAAAGCATTTTGATACGATGCTACCTTGACCTGACCCAGCTGCGACAGTTCCTTTTCGATTCGGGACACAGCCTGCAGGTCAAAGGTCAAGGTCTCCGTGGAAACGACATTGACATCCGTTGGCAAGACGCCTGCGCTGCGGTCAAGGTCACGAACGCGTGTGTTCATCACCGTGGACATGTGGCCGAAAGAACTGTGTGTCGGAATCCCTTGGACACGGTCTATCACGTGCTTGTGGGACGCCAGTCTTTCTTTTCGTTTCGATAGATCATATTCCCTCAAAAACAATATGTGTGTGTCATTAGCGTAGGAGGTCTTTACTTTCTTCATACGACACGAAAACGCCTCGAAAGCCGATTCCAAACGAACGCAAGTCGTCTCAATTTCCTGTTCGCGTTTCTCAATTTCTTTCAGTTGCTGGTCCAGTTGGCGGATGGCTTGCTTCAGCTTCGTCTCCCTGGCACTCAGCGTGGCCTTGACCTCCTTCAGCAGTTCCTGTGCCTCCTCCACCTTCGTCTCCAGCTTCGTCACATCAGGGCACTGTTGGTGTTCGGTTAAGGCGCACAGCATGCAGATGGAGGCGCCGTGCGACGGGCAGTAGGCTTTGGAAATTTCGCCTTCATGCTCGTCACAGGTGGCAGGTCGGTTCGCGGCTAACGTCTGTGCCGTCAGGGAGGCCAGGTCCCCCACCTTGTGACGTCTGGACACTGACAGTCTACCGTGCACTGCCGTACAAGACTGGCAAAGCATGTCGCCGCAGTTAAAACACAACGACACCGCCGGCTCGGTGAAACACCCGCAACATTCGTGTGGCTTTGACAGCAGACGATCGGCTTCAATCAAAGCCGCCAAGGCCAGCTCGGTGGGAAAGCCGTCAGCGATGTCTTCAGGGCTCTGGCCTGACTTCCGCTCTTTGGGGTCCACGATGGCGCAGTAACAGAGAGGACAGTGGGCTCCCGGTTCCGCTTGTAAGCTCGAGACGAGGCAGTGGCGACACAAAATGTGTCCGCAAAGCAGGAGTTTGGGCTCAGTGAACTGCTGGCCACACTCCTCACACTCCATGTGGCTGGGTTTTACCCACGGTACAGCTGCCGCCATTGTCAAATCTTCCAAAGGCCTAGTTTACACTCTGAAACAAACAAACAAACAAACAAAATCAATCTGTCGCAATAACGATGCATGTACCAGAAAGAGCAATCAGCAAATGCTCAGCAGCAGTTCTTTCAGTCTCGTAATCGTCATCATCATCATCATCATCATCATCATCATCATCATCCCATCCCAGCGTTAGGGTATGCGGGAAATGCTGAGAACCCAAAGATATGAAAGGTTATGGCTTTGAATCGTGGAGTAGCCTAGGTCAGAATGTTTCACAGTGTATAGTTACACACACACACACACACACACACACACACACACACACACACACACACACACACACACACACACACACACACACACACACACACACACACACACACACACACACACACACACACACACACACACACACACACAACCACACGCACGCGCGCGCGCACCACAATGGACAAAACAATGATTTACACTGCATTTGACAAATGTATGTCATAAACATGTAAAACTGCAATGGATGTACGTGGTATAATTTAGTATTATATGGAGAGGAAAAATGTGAAGAAAAAAAGAAGTGTGAATGAATGTGTGAAAGTATATTGTAGAGGATGCAGGTATACTATGCTAGTAAATGCCCCAAAGCGATTTGGAAGGCAAATTTAACAACAACAACAACAACAATCAATCAATCAATTAATCAGTATTTTATTTTATGTCTGTTCACATCGAGTTGATATTAGACACACACACACACACAAAAAACAACAACAACAACAACATATGATTAATATTTACCTAACAGATAATTATTATTTATACTAATTTTCCCACAGGACTATGAACAATCGATCTGACAATA
Organism: Alviniconcha marisindica; assembly: GCA_018857735.1. Lineage (NCBI taxonomy): Eukaryota > Metazoa > Mollusca > Gastropoda > Provannidae > Alviniconcha > Alviniconcha marisindica. The sequence goes on along the minus strand of JABMCL010001084.1, from coordinate 677,023 downwards.
TTAATGATAACATCAGTACTGTACAAAATATCTCTTACGTTGTTGTAAGCATTTAATAATCCATTTTCTGAAATAACTCTGTGGCAAAGGACATTCAAGAGTATTGTTAACAGAAAAAGATATTTTTACAAAGCATTCACATTCGTGAATATTTAGTGTTCCAGAATTAGACGTAACTTGTATATTACTCTTGCAAATATTTTGAACAAAAATTTCGAATTTACTTTTCAAGTTTATATACAGCTTTTGATAATTTAATTTTCATGAAGAAGGATATTTATTATCCGACATGTTTTTCATTGCACCTTTTTTAGTAATTTGTCTGATATTTCATTCCAATAAAGACCAAAATGAGACGGTACCCAAAAAAACTAACCCAAAACCCTTGTACATGATAAAATGTATTAAGTACTTTACTTCATAAAATATCCCCCCTCTCTTTTTACAGTTCCAGTTTTTCAAGACAGAAAAACTGTTTTTGAGTAACAAGAAAAAAATTATATTTGTAATGAAATTCCCTTTAATATTAAATTAAAACTTGAAAATTGGAAAAAACCTTCCCTAATAAAAGATTTTTGCATTTTTAAATCGGGAATAAGAACCTGCTCCACTGTCTAAGATCCAGAACGGAACCATCAGTAAAAATTTTAATATGATTTTTATTTTTATTATTTAGATTTTCCTTACTTGTGTGAGCAAGTGCTCTTTGTACGTTTTTACAATAATCCCCCCCCCGGTTATAAGACCATGAATTTCATTATTTTACTTTTAGAAAACCCGGGAACCAAAGCGACGACCTTTTGTTTTGAAGCGTGCGTGTTGCGTAACCCCACATCCTTTCCACAGCCGACCGGCGATACCCGCGGGTCGCGCCATTTTCAAATCTGTTTACCCCCCTTAATATTTTGCCCGTTTGTTTGTTTACCTACTTTTTTTTTTACCTAGTCCTTTTTATGCCCCAAGCCATGTGTAATAAATTTGGCATTTTAGAATGTTTATTTAGATCTTTTTTAGAGCAGGATCGACTTAATCAGACCATGCCTCTCTAGGTCCTTTTTTTTTATACCCGTCGTCTGCATGGCGCTTTTTTCTGTGTAGTATAGTGAATAGTAGTAAATCGTTGTTTTGACTCGATAAAGTAATTCTGTGTCGTAAATGCTTTGTCGTATAGTATTTTTCTTTGCTGACTTCATTTTTGTGTTTTTTTTGGGTTGAAATTAAATTATTGAGTATTTGTACTGAGAAGCTAAGTTATATTATAGACTACTTTATCACTATCAGCGGTGTCGACTAAAAAAACGCCCCCAGGGGGTTCGCACGATTGTTTTAGTGCTAACTTTGATGGCGCCCCAAAAAACGTTGTATTGTAATTGTTATGTACCATTTTAACCGTGGGACGTGCCCTTTTTCTGATTTTTTAAAAAGTTTATTTTGTACATTTTGTTAGTTTGATTTTGTTGACGAAAACTGTTAAGACAGGTGCAAGCCACGCTTCCCACTTGTTGCAAATTAAATAAGTCAGTGTGTACATTTTGTTTTTGGTTTAAAATTTTAACGTAGCTTTTATTTGTGTTTTATGTTTTTAAATTAGTTTATTATTTTTGAGGAAACTGTATTTTTGGGGCCAAAAAAAAAAACAATAGTCAGCCTTTTGTGGTCCAGAGGGTGATTTATTGTAGCGATAGCGTGTGTCTTTTCGGCCCCCGCATTCTTAAACTATGCGGGGGCGTGAGGATTTTGGGTGCTGAGAAAGTTTCGCTGCTGTAGAATAAAACCCGTTTTCCGTCGCCCCCTGCTGTGGTCTCCCTTTTGACTGACTCCCCGCCGTGTCCTGTCCTTCACACTCCGCTCCATTACATTGTATAGCTAAAATGTTTGTAGATTACTTTTCTTCAAATCAATATAAATTTGGCATTTATGTGTTCCCAGTGGCATTTGAGGTGATGGGGGGAACTGGAATTGATTTAATATCTAGTTAATTGTTAATCAAATCGTTTATATAATTTCTGATTGGCTGAACAGATGGTATTTTTTTAGTTCTTTTGGGATAGTCTTTATTTGAATCTATAAAAAATTCTTCTGTTACCGAATTAATGACTGCAAATTTTTGATAACATATTTTGAAATCGCCAATTTACGTTGTTCGGAGAGAGATATCATTCCTGCTTCTGCGTAAGATTTGCTGGTATTTGTCTGCACCGGAACACCAATGGCCAATTTAACTGCTTTACTATCGATGCTTTGCAGTTTGTTTAGGAGTGTGTTTGGCGAGGAAAAATATACCTCCTGACCATAAATCAGTTTCGATCTGACTAAAGATATTGATAAATGTAATAACGTTTTTGTGTCATTAATGTCAGAAGATAAAAGGAACGCTGATATGCTTCCCAGTCAGCATGCTTATATTGGAACATGGGAATTTTATCCTCTTGTTCTGGTTCATCATCTTTTATATTTTCATTTAATCAAATTTAATGGGAAGATGATCACTTCCCAGACAATCGTTTTTATACCTGTCGTTAGTACAAAACATTAAAGGGAAAGATCTATAGCAGTTGCTTTATGTGTGGAAACATCTGGTATCCTAGTTATTCTTCCATCATTTAGCAGACATAAACTAGAGTCCACAATATTTTCAACAAGTCTATTACAAGTCACTGATGTACATCCGTTTTCCCAAAAAGGTGCATGGGCGTTGAAATCTCCCACAATCACATAACTCTTGTTTGACAGCGTAATGTCTTTTAGTCGGTCTGTGTTGTCGCCTTTTGGTTCATTTGGAAAGTACACAGAGATGACATTAAGCGTTGTCTGTTTATTCATTTTAACCATCGCAGTAGTAGCATAGATTTCTTCCAATGCATTTGTTACTGTTGATGAAATAGGAATAGTGTATACAAGGTCACTGCGAATATATATTGCTGTTTGCACCTTCTTTGTGTTCTTGTTACTGTTACACAGTGGCGGATAATAATACTTTTTCATCCTGGGGAGATTCCTTTTTTCAACATTGAGAGACTGCAATGCTAAAATCCAATAATTACTTTGTGATATATGATTTTCAAAGGCTAAAAGATTTGCGGAAATCGATCTGGAATGCCATTGAAAATTCTTCACATTCTGACTAGATTTCTTCATAATGCTGGTCAAACTACATTATGGAAAAATTCTTTAATACTATACAATTTTTATATATTTTTATATATTAACAATTGAAATGTATGTAGGACAACTAATTACTAATCTTGAAAAATAATACTTGGTGCCAGTCAAATGTACTTGTAGATCTAAAAGTTCAGATACAGCTGGTGCCTCGACAGACGTTCTAGTCTATTCATATGTAGTCAATAATTACCACCGCAACCATGGCTGCCTACAACTTTGCCATCCAAATGGATCTCAACATTGCTGTGGATGTAATTTATACGGTTGGAGAAGATCACGCCTGGCGACTCTCCTCGGCCTTTCCCAGAACAGATTATGAATATGTCTGCCAAGGTTTCTCGCGAGGATAGGTGATCCCTTCATATTGGGATGGATGGTATCCTTCCATCACTGTAGGTGAAGTGTATGTTTTCATGAGCCACAAATGAGATATTTGGGCGCGGTTGAGGGGCGGGGAAAGTGGGTAATAAGTGCTACTGGAAGAAGACATATTTTAGCGTGATGTTATTACGCATGTGGTTGAATTTAGTATATACTGTCCTGTGCATATCTATTAATTATAGTGTGGGTATTGTAGCGACACATCTGTATATTTCTGCTTGGGTATACTCAATTAATTATTCGATAAATGTGTGTGTGTGTGTGTGTGTGTGTGTGTGTGTGTGTGTGTGTGTGTGTGTGTGTGTGTGTGTGTGTGTGTGTGTGTGTGTGTGTGTGTGTGTGTGTGTGCGTGGTGCGTGCATGCGTGTGTGTGTGTGTGTGTGTGTGTGTGTGTGTGTGTGTGTGTGGGTGTGTGTGGGGTGTGTGTGTGTGTGGGTGGGTGTGTGTGTGTGAAATTTGATCATTGTTGTTGTGGTGGTGGGAGCTTCGTCTTGCATTTTCATGTAGTATATACATACAATTTGATTAGCATAGTCTTTGTTCAACTGATACACACAAACCTACACAAATGCACAGAAACACGTAATAACTTTAATTATAATCAATATTTTCCATTAAAAATGGAAATATATCTTCTGGTCAAAAAGAACGACTTGGTCTGGCGGCGGTCACCAACAATCAGAAGTAAAGACCTAAATCAGCCATTACTTAATTGTGTATAATTAATAACTAAACAGACTTATAATGGTAACGGAAGATATGTAACTTATGACACATGGAAATGTAACCCTACTGAGAAAAAAGAAAAGAATACAAACAAAACAACAACAAACAAACAAACAACAAAGAGAGAGAGAGAGAGAGAGAGAGAGAGAGAGAGAGAGAGAGAGAGAGAGAGAGAGAGAGAGAGAGAGAGAGAGAGAGAGAGAGAGAGAGAGAGAGAGAGAGAGAGAGAGAGAGAGAGAGAACAAAACATAAACAAGTAGAATCAACAAGCAAACTGAACGCAGCAACAAACATTACAGTCTTTTGGGTGCGTTTTAGCTTTCAACGCAATGCTATGTCGCGCAGGCCTCACAAAGAGGAAGCTATTTGCATTTGAATTAATTCTTGCTTACACCAAAGAGCAAGCTAAATGTTAACAAAATGACCTGGGAAGAGATGTCTCCGGATATAACACGGAAGTAAACAGCGGAGGGAAAACCACAAAACCAAAGCCGTGTCGGTCGGTTGCAGTGTAGACGAGACCCACAGACATAGAACCATCTTATTCTGTCATAGAATGACTTTATTCTATGTCTGTGTTGGAACCCAACGGAATGTTCACAACCAATATTAATCAGTAGCTAGGCCTGATGATGATGAAGTGATGCTTTATGTCCTCAGATGTCAATTGACATATTAGGGACAAGTTGTGACCAATGCCGAAGCACGGTGCAATAAATCTTTACGTCCACGGAAACCAGAAGGCTCGTTAGGACGGACAGTCCAGGACGTCCACTTCGACTCTCACACAGCTCCTGAACCATGTGTAGCTAGGCCTATGAAAAGACGGGATTTTATGGTTGGCTGGCTGATTGAAACGTCAGATTGTAAATCCTAGGGCCAAAGTTCGATTCCTGGACGCGACATTTGTTTACTTTTTGTTTAGTTCGTCCGTGTTTGCACATGCAGCTTACATTCTGATCGATTAAGCTTAAAAGTCCCATGTCGGCTTTTCCGTAAGAGAAGCTTTATCAGCAGGTGATGTATAAAAATACACAGATAAAAAAAATGTATAGGCTAATGGGAGCAGAATGATCAAAAAGATGGTCGTGGATATTCCTAACAGAGGAAGAAGAAGAGGAAGAAGAGGAAGAAGAAGAGGAAGAAGAAGAAGAAGAAGAAGAAGAAGAAATAGGAGCAGGAGGAGGAGAAAAAGAAGAAGAAGAAGAAGAAGTAGAAGAAGAAGAAGAAGAAGAAGAAGGAGGAGGAGGAGGAAGAAAAGAAAAAAAGAGAGAAGAAGAAAGAGGAGGAGGAGGAGGAAGAGGAGGAGAAGAAGAAGAAGAAGAATGCTATCTTACTTACGACCAATTACGACTTGATTACGTTGTTAAGTTCACGAATCAATACATGCGGGTACCAGACACCAATCATCCTCAGTTAAGAACTGCGCAGTTATCAAGCGAAGCTTCTACGAATAGTTAACTGAAAGTAGCTTACTCACGGTGATATATGTGTCAGTGTCGACACTGCAGGTAGCAAGCAAGCACTGGTTGCACAGTGTACAAGACAAAAAAAAGACCAAAAAAAGAGGCGGATATCACTGACAAGACCAACTCCCCCTCAATGTCACACACTGACACTCGGTTTAACTTTTCACCAACAAAAGAGCGCAATGACTCACTCGAATACTGTCCGCACTGAAACGCGTAATCTCGCGACGTAACGACTAGATCTGCTGTGCAGTGTGTTGTCGATAGATATGCGTACAGGCGCTCAACGTTGAAACTGAAGACTGAGACCGTGTCCGACAGGGGGCCAAGTAGTTAAGGGACTAAAATCAGAATCCAGACATTGAATCTGGATTGATGTAGTATCAATACGGTATTACAATCATGAACGTCCCGCCACTGTAAGCTTACAATCAACAATGCGACAATTATATAGTCGAGAGAGAGAGAGAGAGAGAGAGAGAGAGAGAGAGAGAGAGAGAGGAGAGAGAGAGAGAGAGAGAGAGAGAGAGAGAGAGAGAGAGAGAGAGAGATAAGGGGGGAAGGAGGCAGAGAGACAGAGAGAGAGAGAGAGGAGGAGGAGAGAGAGAGAGAGAGAGAGAGAGAGAGAGAGAGAGAGAGAGAGAGAGAGAGAGAGAGAGAGAGAGAGAGAGAGAGAGAGAGAGAGAGAGAGAGAGAGAGAGAGAGAGAGAGAGAGAGTTGTATGGGTGTATAAAATAGGTCTCAAATGACCAGTCATTGTCATAGTTCAGGAGCTGTGTGAGAGTCGAGGTGGACGTCCTGGGCTGTCCGTCCTAACGAGCCTTCTGGTTTCCGTGGACGTAAAGCTATATTGAACCATGTTTTAGCATTGGTCACAGCCATTCCCTAATATGTCAACTGACATCTGAGGACACTAAGCATCACTTCATCATCAGCCCTGAAACGCGGGCCCTCATACATAGAAAAAAACATAGAAGAATTCATGAAGTACTACAATGAAATGGCCACTGAGCGTTTAACGGCGTAACAGTTTAACGGCGTATACATAGGTTACGAGAGAGTTGTATCCCTTCCTCTGGATTCTAAACCACCGAAAGGACGGAGGCCGGGGCAGTCTGATGTCTGATTTTGTATCTCCTCTCTCGTGTTTCGGCTGAGTCTTCTTGCTCTTTCTGTCTTTTCATTTGTTCTGCTAACGTTCATTGTCTTGCCTTGCGCGAGTGTGTGTTGTGTGCGTGCGTGCGTGCGTGCGTGCGTGCGTGCGTGCGTGCGTGCGTGCGTG
>JABMCL010001084.1:647500-655000 GCA_018857735.1 Alviniconcha marisindica | reverse complement strand
CAATGCTGAACACGAGGAGGCCTAACTGACTGACAAGCAAAAAAAAACAAAAAAACAGTTTAACTATCCGAGTCATACTCCACTTTCTTGTTGACGAGTATATTGGACAAACGGTTGAATGGACGGAGAAGCAGAAATTAGAAAGACAGAACTCCTGACAGCAGACGTTGCACACAAAGCTGTATATGTTTTAACCTAATCCAAGCTTGAACAGAGAAACATCTGATAACTCTGATGGCAGAATGGATCTTGATTTCTATGTCTTCGGTACTCCAAGACCGATAAAAGTACCCTTTTAAAAAATAAAATAAATTTTTTTTCAAATAAAACCCTCTATGTAAGAGATGCGTGGTTCTAGACAGGCTGCTTGTGGTAGTGGTGCTGGTGTGGACAACTGGGTGTGTGATCCTTGGCCGGTCAAGGTGGTCATGGCGTTGTCAGTGGCCAGGTTCCCAATCGCGATGGCCACTTCGCAAAGGGTCGGGACGGTCAGTGATGTTACTAGCTTGCTTATACTTGAAAACTTGCCTTTGTGTTGCTAATGGTAGCTTTTTCTTGTCTCCGGTTCTGAAAACACACACACACACACACACACACACACACACACACACACACACACACACACACACACACACACACACACACACACACACACACACACACACACACACACAGGCATGCATATACACACGCACGCACGCACGCACGCACGCACACACACACACACACACACACACACACACACACACACACAGACACACACACACACACACGGGTGCACACAATGAGTAAAGGTGTAGATGATATACTGGGAAACATGCACATGCCAATATAAGCACTAAAGACGGATGGGTGGGCCACTGGGTGTTTCTCATATCCAAGAGCTCTCCCGAATAGCCAGAGACGGTGTCAGTGATGTTACAAAATCAAAAGGAAAGTTCTAAAAATCAACCACACTGTTGCACATCACCTATCGCAGAACTAATGTTGCCGATCCTGTACCGTCCATGTCTGTTGTTGTTGCTGCTGCTGTTATAACTATTAGCAATGGACACCACTACTTGAATTCGCTGTAGTTTGTGCACACAGATATACAAACCCATATTTTTCAGTTAAATGTAAATGTTTTGTTTGGTAATGATCTTGTTGTTGCTTTATAACTATTAGCAATGGACACCACCACTACTTGAATTCGCTGTAGATTGTGGGTGCAAACCCACCCATATTTTCAGTTAAATGTCAAATGTTTTGTTTAATATTCACACAGTCTTAATGATCTTCACGACTTTGTCTGAAAAGGATTTTGGCACGTGCTCACGATTATGTTCATAAATAAGCAAGCAAATGAACAACAAAATCATTGTACAATCTTCTTTCTACGCCGTACGTTCGAACACACTCGTAGTCATATTATCAGAGAAGGAACCTTAATTGCGTGCCGTACATCGTGGGTGCACACACACCCATACGTTATTCTGGGCAGATCTACCTCGCACTGGTACCGCCGTAGCATCGTCCAAGAATGCACACGCTGTCTGTTTAAGCTCTAAGTCAGGAGTAGCCTGCCCTTAGCTTTGGTCTGTTTTGATGACGCCATTGCAACTGGAACAAAGACTTACCAGTATACTAGTTATTACTACTAGCTCCTGTACTACTACTAGCTCCTGTGCCGTTCTGCTTTGCAGGTGCGTGCATCTTACTTCAAACGGCGTTATACGGAACAAGGAGTGTGACACCTTTCCTGAATCTAAAACTAAAAGGCAGCGTAAGATGTGCAGGTGATGTGTTCAGATTTCCACCAAGTCGCTCTTTGAAACGAAGCATATACTGAGTGATCTGAACAGTGCGCTTTTACAAAGTTACCCCAACGATGAAATTACAGAGAAGGAGTTCAATGAAGCCCTTAGAAGAAGCGGCAAAGATTCAGCACCTGGTCTGGGTAAGGTTTGATGAGTACCAAATGGATATCAACAGAAACGGACAGGGCTGTGCTGTACAGTGTGTACCAGTAAAGCTTTGACAAAGGCGAAATTCCGAAAGACTGCCATGACACCCAGATTCTTGAAACCTATTCCAAAACCAGGGAAAGACCACCAGAAGCTTAGCGGATACCGTATCTTCACAATGCAGAACACCGTTGGAAAAGCCCACTGAACGCATTGTATAACATCAACTGCACGTTCAGTCGCAAAACGTGTACTGCGGATAATGTTTCTATAAGCGCCTCGAAGCGAAGGAGAAGTTCAGCCTGAGAAGGATAGTTCCATTAAAGCATTGGAAGTTCGTTTTATTTAAGTGTGTTAGAGAGAGAGAGAGAGAGAGAGAGAGAGAGAGAGAGAGGAGAGAGAGAGAGAGAGAGAGAGAGAGAGAGAGAGAGAGAGAGAGAGAGAGAGAGAGAGAGAGAGAGAGAGAGAGAGAGAGAGAGAGAGAGAGAGAGAGAGAAGAAGACAACACACACACACACACACACACACACACACACACACACACACACACACACACACACACACACACACACACACACACACAGATATACAAACACACGCTCCGAGCATCACTTCCAGCACCTTCCTCCAAACTCTGTCAAAACTTGTTACGCCACTGAAGGGGAACTCTTTACCTCCACTGACGCTATCAGCGCCCTCGGAAATGTTTGGGTACTAATAAGACTGTGGAAACAACATAGCGTCGAAGCACGCACCTAAACATGAGACACGTCCACCCGGGTGGAAAAAGAGTTCCGTCTCGATTCAAACGATTCTGGTTTTATTTCTGCTGTCGAAAGCAACGTGGGCAGTTATAAAAGAAACGCCTAATATAAGTTGAGTTTCTGTTACAAACATACTGCCATTTGAGCACCAGTGAAAAATCGTCCGTTAGGTTGGAGGAAGGATGTCGTAAACCAGTGCTTGGAGTTTCACACACACACACACCACACACACACACACACACACACACACACACACGCACGCACGCACGCACGCATACGCGCACGCACACACACACATACACACACATACACATCATCATCATCATAATCATCATAATCAACATTAGAAAACCGGCCCAATCTATAGTCAATCTACAGGTCAGATTGAAAAAGCAAGCAACAACGCTAAATCTAGTGGCATTTGCTTCCCAAGAGTATGTTTACTGCCACATAAAGTAAGGCAATCAAACATGTATCAGTTTCTATTTGAAGCTGTGAAAAATTCTCCTCATGATATTCAGACAATTTTGCACTGCAGTAATATAAGTAGATTGACATTTGTTTCTGTGTCTCTCGCCCAGGACGTCACAAAAATAGCCACAACACGTCATAATTGTTCTTTAGTTTTTGTTTTTCATTTTCATTTTCTTTTTCTTTATATGCAAGGTGAGTACATTTCTCTGGAGCTGTTCTCTTCTTTAGCTTGACAGATGTTCGAAACACAAATTGAAACAATGACATGATGAAACAGCTAAGTTCTGACAGGGTTTGATTCCGCGTTTCATATTATTGGTATTTACTATTGGAACGGTACACAGCCGCAAGGTACCACGTTTGCAGAAGCTCTGAGGCTGCTGAGATCGCATAGGACGAGTGGGTCGTCTCTGTAAGTGATTGACGATCCTTGTTGATTTACCGACTGGCTGTAGCAGACGATTATTGTTGCATGAGCAACGTGTTTATCTTTTAATCTGTTTTGTAGAAAGTATGGTAACGCATTCTAGTCAAACATTTTACGAAACTGACACGACTCGTCTGCTGGGGGAAAGTAGTGAAGGGTTCCGCAGTAAATTCTAAGACCCCTTCTCTCATCGCAAACTTTCCGTCTGATCAGCATGGGGCACGATGCTGACAGGTGAAATGCCCGATCATTCGAGTCTAATGAATGTAATTTGTTTCAGTTTGTCGCATTATGATTGAAATCTGATGTTAGCATTCAAGTAACTGTTATTTGCTTCATTATTTGATTGCAGCTGCAGATGATGATGATGATGATTGCTTTCATATAGCGCTATTCTCCGCTCTCGAGCAGACTCACTGCGCTCGCATGTGATTCTCAGCACATGAGTGACTAGCTTTTTATAGCGCGTTTTTTTTAAAATATCCACCGAAGTGGTGTACTTACAGTGCTGGCATGTGTGGTGCCACATGAAACTGCTGCCATCTCGGCGCGTTCTGTGTACACCATACAACTATGCACCATGTCACCTCATGCAAAGACACATACGTAAAGTGTATGCGTGTTTAATTGTAACCTCCCACCTGCACTTCTGGCAGAATGACCGGGATATTTTACGTGGGTGGAACGGATACCCAAATAAGAGTCAGCACAGAAAGCTGACCGTGGAGAAGAAAATTCTCCAGCCGCTCCTGCCGGGATTCGAACCCGCGACCTTTCAATCACGAGTCCGGCGCTCTAACCACTGAGCTATCCCCCCTCCCCAGATGTCTTTCGTCGTCAATAGGCGTGTGTCATGAATTACTTTGACGGTTTTGTTCGAAAGCCAGCCGTCTTTCGTTCCGTTGCTCAGCTTTAGTTTGTGGAGCAAACAAGAGAGTTTAGATTATACACGGTCCACCTTGTGTTAGATTTAAAGTTTTGATACAGCATCTGCACCAATATCGTTGACAAAATTGTAGTCCTTCGCGGCAATATAAAGTATGCATTCTTTAGGCCGAATCTTGCGGAGAGACTTGTTCCTCTTGCTGATCAATATCCAACTCGTCTTTCGAGTTTTTCGCGTGGAATATTAGTTGAAGCGTCCTGACTGGCTGAAGCTTGTCGGAAACTTGTACTGTTGGTGTGGGACATTTCTCTTTCTAAAATGTGCGTAAAGAACTGCGTTTGTGGTCGCTTTTTAGCTTTAAGTTTTAAGCACAATGTTTCCTTGATGCTGCCGTCGGTGCCTCGAACACCCCGAAAGCAGTTAGCCTAGCCACCTCTTCCACAGACAGGTATGGCGTTCAGATTGAAGTGAACAAAACGAGCCACTCGCCGTTGATCATCACTAGTGTTCTGAGCACATAACACAGAAACGACGAGTTGGATATTGATCAGCAAGAGGAACAAGTCTCTCCGCAAGATTCGGCCTAAAGAATGCATACTTTATATTGCCACGAAGGACTACAGTTTTGTCAAACGATACTGGTGCAGATGCTGTATCAAAACTTTAAGTCTAACACAAGGTGGACCGTGTATAATCTAAAACTGATGATCATAGCACTGCTAAACTATGGTTCCCGGAACATGGAAGTGTTGGACATCCTCCGCAAGTTGACTGGTTGCGGGCAGATTCAAGGACTTGTAGATCGGGTATTGTTGACGAGTGTTAGAACATGAGACCATTACCCGTGGTCGCGGATTGGGAGAATAAGAGAGCACACAGAGGCTGCTGTCCACACCACCATATGCATACCTGAACAGCACAGAGAACCCACAAGCAGAGCAATTACAAGAGTAAAATGATATTCAGGCAATACTCACTCTTCTAAAATGAATGCTAGAAACCCGTTTTTCAGCCGGTCGGGTGGTCAGGTGTGTTGAATTTATTGTAGTGCCTCCATCCTCATAAAAACTTAGAAACCAACGAGTCCCTTTCTTTGCTCCGTTTTGTTAAGCACACGTCAGAACACCATGTAATGAATGACGTAAGAAATCTACATCGGCTGCCTATTTCTGCTTGAAAATATGTATGCTAAGACAACAAAACGTCAGCTTTTGTTTGATCTACGTATTTGGTAGGTTTTGAAGAGTTTAAAAGCTATGCCTCATCTGTTATCAGAAAAGGCATTACGTCACGCGACCTCGTTTTCCCCAAGTAGGATTAGGAATTTCGTGTCCTATTTTATACATGATACTTTGTGGGCATACCCAAGTGTATCACAGCTAAAAACAACAACAACAAATACAAACAACAACAACAACAAAACAACAGTAGCAACAACAACAACAACACCAAAAAACTTCACGCGACCTCATTTTCCCCACGTAGGATTAGGATTTTTGTGTCCTATTTTATACATGATACTTTGTGTAATACAGCTAAAAAAACAAAAAACAAAAAAACACAAAAAAACGTAGTTGCTGACCTTTTCATGTCATACCTCCTTTGGCCGTAGACTGACTAGACCATAATAATTCACCTTCTTTGCTCTTTGCACTGTAGATTGCCGTAAGCAATATGGGACCAGACGAGGGCCGACTTTGTCCCTCCGCAAGGTTGAAGATATCCACACATGTACTGCCCCTTGCACTCTCTGACTTTATCATTTCATCTGCGCGACTCCGGTCGTGCCCAATGATGAAGAAGCGAGGCCTCGAATAAATCTTTTTGGAACGTTCCTCTGGTTTCTTAAGCTTGGCTGCAATTTCAGCTTTGATCCTCAGTCTGTCTCTGTTGAGAAGAAGGTCAAATGTCAGTAGCAGTTGCAGCGGCTCATATGATGATTTGTTGTACATACACAACCGCGGGAAAACGTACCCCAGACACTTGGACGAGTGAGAGACTGAGTGGAGAATATCCTTCCACCTGTCAAATGCTGTCGGTATCGCCTGCCACTCTCGAAAAAGCCCAAAGACTAGTGATAACGAACTCATTCTCCACTGGCGGACTTCAAAGATCGTCTCCTCTGCCGCCAAGTACCCGATCGGTTTGGCAGTCCGGATAGGCAGATGGGACTAAGACATAAGCAACCGTTGTGCCAAAGGAAACACGCCGCTGGGATTCCAAAGACGAAACCTGAACAGCGGCTAGAAGAAAGTCCAGGAAACGGCGTATGAAACTGTGATGCACGATAGTTCCCTCTATCCCTGGTCGAATACGTGTACGTTTTCGTGTACGGAACCTGCACAGCGAGAAAGGACCTCTATCCCTGGTCGAATACGTGTACGTTTTCGTGTACGAAACCTGCACAGCGAGAAAGGACATATTCAAGCTAGAGAAGACCCGGCGCAGAGCTGCCTATATACTTCATTGTCTTTTTGGCAACCGTGCAACAGCGTCTGACGTCGTTGAAATTCTGGAGAATCAGAGTGGAGTGGCCAACACCCCGGCAGTGATAGGCTATAGCAGTCAGTTCGACTCAACGGCTGTGCAAGGGTACAGTAGGATCACACACAGTGGCCTGGTAGGTATATAACGTGAGATGCGCCTACCTGACCCGCCATAGTTCAGGAGCTGTGTGAGAGTCGAGGTGGCCGTCCTGGGCTGTCCGTCCTAACGAGCCTTCTGGTTTCCGGGGACGTAAAGCTATATTGAACCATGCTTCGGCACTGGTCACAGCTTGTCCCTAATATGTCAACTGACATCTGAGGACATTAAGCATCACTTCATCATCATCATCGTCACCTGACCCGCCAACTAAACAGTGAGAAAGAAAGAAGAAAAAACAAAACAAAAAAACTCTGAGGCCAGAGTTCAGAGCAACAAGAGATATCTTCTTCTTCTTCTTCCAATAATATCCAGGATCAATGTCGGATCATTACTGATATTTACAGATCAGATCCAGCA
>JABMCL010001084.1:632500-640000 GCA_018857735.1 Alviniconcha marisindica | reverse complement strand
GTGAAGGAACACTTGATATGCCTGGGACAGAGAAGTGTATAACAGACATCCTGTTGGCGTGAAGGAACACTTGATATGCCTGTACATTGGACAATACCATCTGGTTGGCTTCAAGGAGTACTTGATATGCCTGGGACACAGAAGTGAAAAGCAGACATCTGGTTGGCCTGAAATAACACTTGATATGCCTGGGACACAGAAGTGTATAACAGGCATCTGGTTGGCATGAAGGAATACTTGATATGCCTGGGACAGAGAGGTGTATAACAGGCATCTGGTTGGCATGAAGGAATACTTGATACGCTTGGGACACAGAAGTGTATACTGGACAATATCATCTGGTTGGTGTCAAGGAACACTTGATATGCCTGGGACAGAGAAGTGTATAACAGACATCTGGTGGCATGAAGGAATACTTGATACGCTTGGGACACGGAAGTGTATACTGGACAATATCATCTGGTTGGCGTCAAGGAAGGACTTGATAAGCCTGGGACAGAGAAGCGCCGGACTCATGATTTAAAAGTCGCGGGTTCGAGTCCAGGTAGGAGCGGCGGGGTAATTTTCTTCTTCAGGGTCAACTTTCTGTGCTGGATGTTATTTTGGTATCCGTTCCGCCCCCGTGTTGCCGCAGTAGCACGTAAAATTTCCCTGTCATTCTGCCCAAAGTGCAGCTGGCAGGTTACCGCTAATCACACATGCACCCTACATAAGTGGCTTTGAATAAAGTGACACCGTAAATTGGAGCATGGTTGTGTAAATGGTGTACACAAAACGTGCGCCTAGACGACAGCAGTTTCACGTGACACCAGCCATGTAACAACTAAACAGCGATGTAACCACTTCGATGGATATTAAAAAATGCACTGTGTAAAGGTGCAGTCACTGCTTGGCAGAAGCAGAGCATCGTGAACGGTCCCCCGGAACAAAAGTGACCTCGCATTCTAAAAAGAAAAAAAAAAATACCCCCCCCACACACCACACGCCACAAAACACCCCGCAGCACACACACACAAAAACCACACACACACACACACACACACCCCCACACACACACACACACACAACACACACACACACACAAACAAACCACACACACACACACACACACCCCACACACACACACACCCCACACGCACACGCACGCACACACGCATGCACCACACGACACACACCCGACGACAACCCACCCAAAACCACGCCCCAAAACGCACAAAACCCCCTAATTTTTTGTTTAATTCCCTTTCACCTTCAAAAAAAATGGTTTTTTTTGAGCCTTCCCTTTTCCCTTTCCCCCTGTTTCTGTGTCGTCTGGTTTTATGCCCCCGTCCTTCTCTGTCTCTCCTTTTTCTCTCGGGTTCGGGCTCTTCCTGTCTCCTGTCCTGTCGTCTGTCTGTTCCTCGCTCTGTTTTTCTTTTCTGTCTGTCTGTCTGTCGCGTCTGTCTCTCTGTCTGTCCTCTTTTCTGTCTCTTTTTGGGGCTGTCTTTTGTTTTGGCCCCCCCCCCCCCTTTGGTTGTTCCTTCTGTCCTGCCCCTGTCTCTCTCTCTCTGTCTCTGTCTGTCTCTCTGTCTCTCTCCCTCACCCAAGAGAGAAAATCAATGGTCAAGCTAACACACCTGCTTGATTTCCTGGCCGTAAAGGGCAACGATCCTGTAGAAAGCATGGGCCAGGATACCGCCAGTCTCGTGAGGTTCCATGTAGTCCACCAGGTCCTTCATGTTGGAGATGCTGATAAAGTTGTTCTCCGGCTCGATGAAATACCTACAGTCACACGTACACGGTAATGTATTGTGTTGGTCGAACCGAAGCATCTGCGTTCTGTTCCAGACACGGTCAAAACGGAACATTTCATCCAGTATAATTACCATTTTTGATTCTCTAAATTTGAATGCCGTTTCGTGAAGTCCAGAAGTTTGGTGCCTTTTTTAGTTCATTGTATTGCTGGCAACGTCTTCACTCCAGCCAGGGTAGAATCTGTTCCGGCAGCCATTCTCATCTCCTCGAGAAATAATTTTAATTCAATATTACTTTAATAATTTTGTTTTACTTGTTCAGGTTGGCAGTCTAACCTCCGCATATAATCGTCCTCTTAGACAATTTCCCCCCCCCCCCCCCCCCCCCCCCCCCCCCCCCCCCCCCCCCCTTACCGCCCCAAGCAATGGGTCCTTTTTGGACCCTAGGCATTTTAATCCAAAAAGGCAAACGTCCCCTTCAAAAAAACAAACAAACAAACAGAACTTCTTTTTTTTAATAACAAACCCTAAACCCAAGGGTAATTTTCTAAAACAATCGCCCCAAGTTGGCGCTTTAGCTCCTCCCTTTGGGGTTTCATACCTGAGGGGCGTCATCGCCCCACGTGAGTTTGTCAGCCCCCGTCAGCCAATCGTGGCCCCGGATGAAGTCCCTCAATCCCCCCCCGTGGGTGTCAGCGAAAAGCCTGTTATAAACGCCCCCCGGGTGCTGGGGACCAGATCAGCCCCCAGTTCTGCTCAACGATTTTTTGTGGCCAACTGACACAAACATCGTACGGTTGTACAGTATTAATGTTTGGGTTAATTTTTTTCGTTTTTGTTCGTGTTTTTTTGTCTACTACAGAAGAAAATAGAACATGGAGCGTTATGTTCTGTGTTTAAAAATTAGCTTTGGCGTTAGCAACGCGCACCCCCAAAAGTGGGGGGAAAACAACAAAACAAAAACCCCAAAGCGCGGCGCCCCGGGACACAAATACCACACAAAACACGCACCACGCACCCCACGCAGAAACACAACACCAACACACACACACACACACAAACACCACCACCAACCCCCACGCCCGCCCGCAGCACGCAACACACACACACAAACCCACACACACCAAAACCACACACACCCCTCACCACACACGCCGCACGCCCGCACGGGACGCACGCCCCGGAAACGCACACACAAACCACACACCCAAAACACACAACACACCACACACAAAACACACACCACACCCACACACCAAAACCCCACACACACACACACACACACACAACACGCACGCACGCACGCCGCAAAGCCCCCCCCCCCCCCCCCCCCCACACAACACACACCCCACACACAACAAAACACACCACACTCACATACACACACACCCCAAAACCACACAAACACACCACACAACACACACACACACACACACACACACCACACAAACACACAAAACACAACAACAACACACAACACACAACACACAAAACAAACACACCCCCCCACACACACACACACACCCCACACACACACACACACACACACAAACAACACACACACACACCCCACACACACACACACACACACACAACACACACACACACCACACACACACACACACACACACCACACACACACACACACACACACACACACACCAAAACACACACCCAACACACAACACACACACACACACACACACCACACAACACACACACACAACACACACACCACACACACAAAAAACCCACACACACACACAACCACACACACACACACACACACACACACACACACAACACCCCCAAAACAACACACACAAAACACACACACACACACACCCCCAAAACCCCAGAATTACCCGAAAATTCGCTTTTGGTTTTAGTAAATAAACGCTTTTTTTTAACCCTTTTATTGTCTGGCTTTATAACGACTTATAAAATTAGGACCGAACCGAGGCCTAAAGAAATGACCCACTGCCCAAGTATCCAGGAAAGGCCTCCCCCGGGTTCATCAGTGAAAATCTTGAGGGCCACCCTTTATTCCCGCGCGACGTCTTGTTGTCCCAAACTCTGCCGACGTTGGTATGGCTTCGTTGGGGGGTAGATGGTGGGCCCTGCCGTGGTGCCCCTTTCGATCCGCATGTGAGGATGTCACGACTCCACAGAATATCAAGGACGCCCATTCGCAACACCCAACACACCTACTGAAATAAAAACCTGAAATACTGTGAGCGCACAACGAATGAGCGTAACTTTTCTGTGGATCCCCTTGGCGCAAAACCCCCCCCCCCCCGAAAAGCCCCTTTTGGCAATAAATGGTTAAAACTCTGAAAGCACGGGTTTTGAAGGGCGCGTTTTAAAAATTTTGCTGCGGAGGGGGGGGGGGGGGGGGGGGGGGATCTGTTTTGTTTTTAATTTTCCGGGGGGGGAGGGGGGGGGGCGGAAACTTTTGATTTTTTTTTGGGTTTTCCCGGGGGGGGGGGGGGGGGGGGGGGGGAGAATTGATTTTGTTTTTAATTTCCTAGGAGGAAAACAGATTAAAAAAAAAAAATAAGAAAAAAATCCCTGGGGGGAAAACCTGAAAAAAAAAGTTAACACGAGATTCAAATGAGATAAAAAACCCACAATAGTTAAAAAAAAAACGATTTAATTTTAGCCCCCCCCCCCCCCCCCCCCCCCCCCCCCCCCCCACCCCCCCCCCCACAAAAAAAGAGCACATTTTCCCCGGGTTTCATCCCACCCCCCCCAAACCCCGCTTTTTCTCTGCCAAGCAACGACAGACAAAGTGAAGATAAAAAAAGACCCCTATTGGTATTTTTTTGTGTGGGGTTTGGAGCATCTAAATAAACTTTTCTTTTTTATCATCATCTGTTGTTGTAGAAATGGGTAAGGCTTATAAAAACGATAATCATCATCTGTTGTTTGAAAACGGACTTTGTGCTGGAAAAACTGCACATATTTTGTGTTGTTAATTTTCGTATGTTTTGTATGCTTGTATACCATTGATTTGTACAATTATGCGTATTTGCGCATTGTATGTTTTTCTTTAAGATGTAAAACGCTTTGTGTCTCCGAGAGAGCTCTATAAGTTACCTGTTATTATTATTATTATTATGTACATTTCCATCTCGATGTACATTATGCTGTGTATGCTTGTTCAGCGCTTTGAACTGAAGGGTAGGCGCTTTACAAATTTCCATTATTATTATTATTATTATTGTTTTTTATTATTATTATTATTATTATTATTATTTTATTATTATTATTATTATTATTATTATTATTATTATTTCCGATCTGTGTGGAAAACCCTAGTCTACCTGCACGAAGGATCCTGTGGCGTCCAGCACTTCGGACCCTGTGGTGTCCGTTTCGATGGTCAGCTGTGCGTCAAATACTTCCTTGCCCTTGTACCTTTCTTCCATCTTCCACAGCTTTGTCCCTTGCGCTGTCGCAGTCGTTTCTCGGACCTGCAAATAGTAATAATAATAATAATAATTAATTAATAAATAATTCTTACAAAGCGCTGTTCTAACCAGAGTTAAACTCACTGCGCTGTACAAACATCTTATGAAGAAGAAAAAATTAACATACATTTCAAACAAACAGAATCTTAAATATTGTAGTCTACCATTATCGCCTATCAAACAATAACCATGTCACACACACCACACACCACACACACACCACACACACACACACACACACACACACACCACACACACACACACACCACACACACACACACACACACACACACACACACACACACACACACACACACACAACACACACACACACACACACACACACACACACACACACACACACACACACACACACACACACACACACACACACACACACACACACACACCCACACACACACACACACACACACATGGAAAGATTTGCCAAAGCATCCTTTAGGGTGGGGGTGGGGGAGGCGGGTGTTGGTAGAGGTGGGTGGTGGTGGTGGGGGTGGGGGGGGGGGGCGGAAGGGGGGGGGGCTACTGGTTGCAGGTATTTATATAAATGGGCTATATCCACACACAAAAATAAGGCGCGTCCAGTGTATTGTATACCTGTTATTTCTACCTTAATAAAGATTTCTCCATGAACCAGCATTACAATTTCATTTGCAAAATAGATTTCTTCGAACTTAGTCGAATCAGCACTATCCGACAATATTTTGGGGGGTTTTCCGGGCGGTTTTTTGTTTTGTTTGGTTGTGGTGGTTTCCTTTTATTTGGCCCCTTTTTGGTTATTTTTATTGGGGGGCAAATTTTGGTGTTTTTGTTGGTGTTTTTTTTTTTGGTTTTGTGGGAGGCTTTTGTGTGTGGTTGGGGTTTTGTTGTTTGTGTGTTTTGGGGTGGGCCCCTTTTTTTGTGTGCGTGTGCTGTGCGTGGGTTTTGCGATGGGGGGGTGCGTGGTGGTGCGGGGGCGTGCGTGCGTGCGTGCGTGTGCGTGGTGGTTGTGGTTGTTTGTGTGTTTTGGGGTTTGGGTTGTGCGTGTTTATAAAAGGTAAGATTGTTTGTCGGGATGTGTGTTTTTGTCCAGCTTGCCTCCCCTTTTATTGACTTTGCCAGTGAAGTCAGTTTTACGTAAACAATATGTTAATTGGCGATGTCAGAGACTGTTGTTCAAAATTTGACCCGAGCTGACCCGAGCACAGAAGGGTGAGTGTGTGAAATGTGAGCCCGATAGGTGAGGAAGCAGAGAGAGAGAGAGAGAGAGAGAGAGAGAGAGAGAGAGAGAGAGAGGGGGGGGGGGTTTAAAAAAGGTAAAATTTTTGTCCCCCCCCCCCTCCCCTCCCCTCTTTTTCCTCTCCCCCTCCCCTCTCTCTCTCTCTCTCTCTCTCTTCTCTCTCGGTGGTTATTTAATCTCACATGCACAAGGAGCTTGAAGGAGAAAATCGCTCATTGTGACACCGCTAAAACGTCCTCAAAAAGAGGCCAAAAGTTCCAGTCATGGCCGAGTAACTTGCAACTTGAGTTAAAGTCCAGTTCTAACTAGCATAAATGATTTCTTTCTTTCTTTCTTTTTGTTTGTTTTGTTTCGTATGTTTTTGCTTTGAGATGAAGAGTCCCATCAGTCGCACGAAATGTCACCCTTACGTACCACACGCATGCGCACAAAAGAGGAAATGAACTTTGACTTAAAACCTGTTTCCTGTGTTATCTGGCTTGATAGAGCTATTGCCTACCTGAAGGTCCGTTTCCGGTCCCGCCCCCATGAGGTCTCGCACGGAGAGTCTGCGTGCTTCGCGCTTTGCACGATGGGAAGACCCACCCAGTGCCGCCAGGCTCTTTTCCAGCTGCTCCTTGGCGTCCACCCGTCTAGCAGCGTGAGTAGTGCTCACCGACAGCGCTGTGAATATCGCCTTACGCTGTGAATATCACCTAGCAAACAACAACTGTTTGTGCATACGCAACACATACACACACACACACACGCACGCACGCACACACGCACGCACACACACACACACACACACACACACACACACACCACACACACACACACACACACACACACACACAATCACACATATACGCGCACACACACTCACATAAACACGCCCATGCGCACACCAGTCAGTCCCCTAAGTACAGCTGATAAACTAAGCAATATCACCTTTGCCCGGTAATGTACATACAACGGCCAATGTCCATTTAGACGAACAATGTCCATAAAAGCTAACGATTCCCATTGCGATAAAATATTCTCGTCCAAGGTAATCTTTCTGTTCAGACAGCCA
>JABMCL010001084.1:615000-617500 GCA_018857735.1 Alviniconcha marisindica | reverse complement strand
TTAACTGTGTTCACAGCGGTTCACCGCTAAACACACAAAACAGATTCCTTTCACTACATCTACATTTTTCACAGTTTAACTGTGTTCACAGCGGTTCACCGATAAACGCACACAAATCACAATCCTTTCACTACATCTCATTTTTCACCGTTTAACTGTGTTCACAGCGGTTCACCGCTAAACACACAAAACAGATTCCTTTCACTACATCTAATTTTTCACCGTTTAACTGTGTTCACAGCGGTTCACCGCTAAATGCACAAAAATCACAATCCTTTCACTACATCTCATTCTTCTCCGTTTAACTGTGTTCACAGCGGTTCACCGCTAAACACACAAAACAGATTCTCTTCACTACATCTCATTTTTCACCATTTAACTGTTGTTTAAGTGTTGTTTTGTAGCTCCAAAAAGGGGACTTAACCTGCGGTTCATCGCTAAAGGCACACAAATCACATTTCTTTCACTGGATCTCATTTCTCAGCGTTTAACTGTTGTTTTGTGCTTGAAAATGGGGCTAACCCCGAAAATTTACATGTTGTGTTTTGTGATAATAAATAGCGTTCTTTTTAACCTTTTATGTGTTTAGATCTTGTTTTAGAAAGCTAACAGCCATTTTTGTTTTAGATTTCTTGAACGCCAGCTGTATAACCATTTTTTGTTTTGTTGACTTGAGGTTGTTGGTTGTTTTTTGTTTTTACACTGAAAAGACGCATAATATTCATACATAGTCTGTAGCAACACAAAACAAAGTGATAAACACGATAACCACTGAGTTTATCAGCTCGGAAATTTTGAGGCCAGAAAACTACTATTAATGGGATCAGCGCTACAGCCTAGTGAGGCATCATAGCATTCATTATTTAATCCTGTATAAAAGGCACGGACTGGCCCAAGTATACTACACGCCTTTGAGATTTTACTTTTGTCTGTTTTTTGTCTGATGTTTCTTTTTTCTCTTTCTATCTTTATTTCTTTCTGCCATCAAATTTGATTTAATTGTACTGAAGTTCATGATTGGGCATGAAATGGTTCACGGAGAAAGGCATTTAATCGTCACGATTTACTTTTGACTGGTAAATGTTGTGTTAGAAGAAAACTGGTGCATTCAACTAAAAAATCCCATTAGTGTATACGTGAGAACAGTACATGAAATTGCATTAAAAGCGAATAGATACAACTGCAAGGGTCCGGTGCTTACGACACCAAAACTGGCGGAGAACCATTAATGATGCAATTTCCACTCACGGTTGCCCGCCACCAGGTCCCCAAAGCCGATGGTGGTCAATGAGATGACGGAATAGTACATGGAGTCCAGCGCAGTCCAGTCCTCCATCTGCATGTTGAACACTGTGGGAATGACGAAGATAACGACCAGTCCAAGCAGACCTGAAATACGTTTTCATTTTATAGTAACATTGTCCTGCAGTCCATTTGAACGTCCAGTTCTTTGAGAACGACATCGTGGGGAGGATCGAAAGACTGAGAGCATCTGCATCACATACTTTTGAAAAACGTTTTATTTACTTTGTCTTGTCAGCCGTCTGAGTGTTCGACAATGTGCCACCTCCCCCCCCCCCCCCCCCCCCCCACCAAAATAGACAAATAAATAAGTTACATTAAAAACAACAAAATATTAGCCGAATAGAAAACAACGACAACAACAAACCAACAACGTCAGATCCAAAAACAAATTAAACACAGGGCTTTGTTGATACAGTCAAGCGATTCGTCTGCGCATTCAACGCCATGCGAAATACACACACACACACACACACACACACCAAAACACACACAACACACACACACACACACACACACACACACACACACCCCACAAACAAAAAAGAGAGAGAGAGAGAGAGAGAGGAGAAGAGAGACGAGAGAGAGCAAAAAAGACACACACACACACACACACACACACACACACACCCCAAAAACACACACACACACACACACACACACACACACACACACACACACACACACACACACACACACACACACACACACACACACACACACACCACACACACACACACACACACACATACGTACCTATCAAACCGACACGCACTGACCTTTACCAAGGATCCAAACACATAAAAGGTTCAACAGAACGATATTTATTAGGACAAAAATACAATCTGCAAATGTTCGGGATAATCCCCTTTGTCAAGCTACAAAACGACACTTTACAACGGTAAAAAAAAAAATTAAAAAATCATTCTTGTTTAAGATTTCTGCTAGTTTCCTTACCAAGGAGAAGGACGTTGATTTTGTGGAATACTTGGCTACTGGAGCAGCGCCGATGACACTGCAGACATCTCTCCGAAATCTTACACAACCTCTCGCCCACTCCCGCCATGAAGACCAGAAGAAGCGGTATTCCTATGAAGGCGTACACCATGCAGGCGATTCGGCCGTACGGAGTCTTGGGCGTTATGTGACCGTAACCTGAGAAAATGAATGGGTTTTGGGTGTAATTGTGTCACCGTAA
>JABMCL010001084.1:602500-605000 GCA_018857735.1 Alviniconcha marisindica | reverse complement strand
CACACAAAACATAGCGTGCTCACAGCGCCAGATGAACACATGCCATACATCATTCAGTTACATATTATGAGCATACGGTGAGCATATTATGAGCAAATGAAGCAGCGGAACATCTGATCAGTTCATATGACTAGTATCGTAAAAGAAAACAGAAGCAGTCAATGCTTATCTTATAAAGAACAGTAAGGGAGAAGGAGGGGGGAGGGCGGTCGGGGGTCGGGGGGGGGGGGGGGTCGGAAGGCAGTCGGAAGGACTGGCGGAGTTGTATGGGTGTATGAGAGAGAGAGAGAGAGAGAGAGAGAGAGAGAGAGAGAGAGAGAGAGAGAGAGAGAGAGAGAGAGAGAGAGAGAGAGAGAGAGAGAGAGAGAGAGTCGGTTTTCTCATTACATCATTTGTTAGACTGCTTCCCGTCGAACCCTCCATATTACCTGCAGACAAGAAATTGGCGTAGGAAGGAAGTTGAAATGCGTTGCGTTTGGGTCACGCTAAACAACGATGTCGGTTCAACCAGTCACAGCTACACACAGACTTCACTTGCGTTAAACTGCCCGAACCCTCTTCGAAGGCCACAGGTTCAGTTCAGCTGGGTGATTTCTTTTCTAGGTGGAATTTATTCGCTCGGAAATGTCCACATTCGCGCCACCCCGTCTCTCAGAAGTTTCCTCCAACGTTACCTTTGAAATAGTTCCAATGATTGTCTGATTGACGATGGCCTCTCTCGTCCTTTCAAAGTAGATCGTCTAGCGCTTCCTCTTTCTAGGTCTCTCTTCTCTGGCGATCGATGGTGTTATGTCTTTGTGTGTGTGTGTGTGTGTGTGTGTGTGTGTGTGTGTGTGTGTGTGTGTGTGTGTGTGTGTGTGTGTGTGTGTGTGTGTGTGTGTGTGTGTGTGTGTGTGTGTGTGTGTGTGTGTGTGTGTGTGTGTGTGTGTGTGTGTGTGTGTGTGTGTGTATTATCACAATGTCACTGTAAAGGACTATCAACAGTGGCGCCCGCAGGTAATGTCTCAAGCTTTTCAACACTTCCTTGCCTACAGTCTTTCTGCTTGGTCATTTCTACTGACCTCTGACTGCCCAGGGCAGTACATCCACAGGAGATCCACAGGTGGTGGGTCCTTTGCCTACAGGTCTGTCAGCTCGGTCATTTCTCTGGACTTCTGATTGTTCAGGACGTACCGTGGTGGATGTCCAGTTTTGACACATGCTAGTCTGGGCTTCCAATTCCACTTTACGTCGATGGTAGCGGAGCAGGTGTAGAAGGCTAGACAAGCACACACAAGTTGTTAAAAGCGTTTCCAGATCAGCGCTAATCAAAAAGGCATCACCGTATTGAACAGCTGCCGTCAGCGCGCACAGCTAAATGGTCACAAAAGATGAGCGCTCAGAGCTATTGAAGCGATCGGTGTGTCAACAGCTTTGTGGTTGTGGTGGGATGCTGTCGTGTGTGTGGTGTGGTGTAGTGATGGGTCGTGTGTGTGATGTGGTGTAGTGATGGTTAGTGTGTGTGTGTGTGTGTGTGTGTGTGTGTGTGTGTGTGTGTGTGTGTGTGTGTGTGTGTGTGTACTGTGTGTGTGGGGTGTGTGTGTGTGTGTGGTGTGTGTGTGTGTGTGTGTGTGTGTGTGTGTGTGTGTGTGCGTGCGTGTGTGTGTGTGTGCGTGCGTGCGTGCGTGCTTACGTATGTGTATGTGTGCGGTGTGTGTGCTTGTGTGCGTGTGTGTGAATGTAAAATCAATGTCAGTTTGTGTGTGCGTGCGTGCGTGCGTGCGTGCGTGCGTACCCGCGCGATCTTTGTCGACGTCCACTCACCACTGCTCTGTTAACGTCCTGCTGCGACTTTCACTTCCTTCTTCGATCCACAGTACTGTCAATGACACCCTCTCCCGCTTCAACAACCATCTTCACATCTTCACCACTATTAGTGGGGGGAGGAGGACGAGGAGGGGAGTACAATCTTGACATATAAAGCCGTTTTATCTACACGCAGAGAGGGTATTATACTCACACAACCGGCTGCTGGTCGACCAGTGCGGCTCCGCTACAGCAGCTGCTAGTTGCATCGATGAATACAGTCATGAAGACAAGACGACTTCTATCTTTGCTTATACACACTCAATCACCATCGATGAATATGATCATGAAGACAAGATGACTTCTATCGTTGCTTATACACACTCAATCACCATCGATGAATATGATCATGAAGACAAGATGACTTCTATCGTTGCTTATACACACTCAATCACCATCGATGAATATGATCATGAAGACAAGATGACTTCTATCGTTGCTTATACACACTCCGTCACCAGACTTAAGAAAGTCTGCGCGGTCACGCTGTACAACAACAGGCCGGAAGCCGGAAGCCGGAAGTTGGTGTCTTGTCCGTCCAATCAAGAAACCGTTTACATTATAACACGATGGCCATTGACTATGCAAAGCCTTTCATGCGTTCTTGTCACACCACAGAAAACTGATGGAGGCTGAATATATAATCCCACGCCCA
>JABMCL010001084.1:592500-595000 GCA_018857735.1 Alviniconcha marisindica | reverse complement strand
TACTGAACAATCAGGTTTTAGGAAAGGGCATTCGACGATGGATCATGTTTTTGCTTTACATTGTCTCTTTGATGTATATTTGCAGCGGGGAAAAAAGAAAGGTTATTTTGTGCGTTTATTGACTATAAAAAGGCCTTTGACAGTGTGCAGCGCGGATTGTTGTGGGGAAAACTGTTAAATTCTGGTGTGAATGGGAAGGTTCTACGTGTGATACGAGATATGTATGCTAAAGCAAAATCATGTGTGAAAACTAGGCATGGTCTATCGCAGTTTTTTGTCTCAAACGTTGGTCTGCGTCAGGGGGGAAATTTGTCGCCAGTTTTGTTTTCGCTGTTTTTGAATGACTTGAAAGGTTTTCTTACGAGTAACAATGTTCTGGGCCTAAAACTACCATTTGCATTGGCCCAGGATGTGTCTCTCCAAGATATCGAGAAAAAAGAGAGTATTTGTTTCTATTGTTGTAAGCGGATGACATAGTTATACTAGCCGATTGTCCTGAAGATTTGCAGAGAGCATTAGATATACTCAAAATATATTGTGAAGTCTGAGGTCTCTATATTAATGTTAGGATAACCAAAGTTATGATATTTTTAAGGTGGAAGATGAGAAAAATGCCGAAATTCAATTTTAATGAGGAAACTGTTCGACGTTGTTTGGGATTCTAAATATTTGGGAGTAAAATTTAACTATAATAACAAGTTTAAAAAGGCACAACAGTTACAGTTTTCACTTGCAAACAGGGCGATGTTTTCATTTTAAGGAAATGTCGGCAGCTTAATTTGCCCCTAGATATACAATTAGAACTTTTAAAAAAAATGTGTGCACCCAATCCTTTTGTATGGTTGTGAAATATGGGCGTGCGAGAAGATGGATGTAATCTCAAAACTACAGCTTCGATTTTTAAAACTGATCTTAGGTGTCAAAGTTACAACCCCAACATGTATGGTGCTTGGGGAAGTGGGAAGATATCCGATAGAAATTGAAGCAAAATGCAGGATGTTAAGGATTTTGGTATGGTTTGTGCAGTACCTCTCACTCTGAATCGCCTAAGATTTCTAACCTAATGTTTCAGCTGTGTTCAAAGTTGTATTATGCAAGCGATTATAAACTCCCATGGCTTATGAAAGTGCATTCGTTATTAGATAGTTTAGGATTATCTTATATTTGGTCTAACCAAATCCATACCATCGAAAGTTTTAAACGTATAGTGAAGCAAAGACTAATGGATCAATTTATACAAGCAATGGCAAAGCAGAGTAGCAGAAAATAGTGTTTGTAGTAATTATCGTTTATTTAAAAAGAAATTTGCTTTGAGGAATATCTAACCTATCTCCCATCTATCCTAAGACAAAGAGTATTGAAATTTAGACTTAGTAACCACAGACTGCCAATCCAGCAAAGATGATCGTTAGGTATTCCAAGGGATGAAAGAATATGTACTGTTTGTGACAGTGGTGAGGTAGGAGACGAATTTCACTATCTGCTTAACTGTTCCAACGAAAATGTCAAGAGAAACCGTACTAAGTATGTTGATAAATATTATACACATCATCCCAACGTGCCCAAATTTTGTAGCCTCATGAATATGACGTCAAAATCTAAGAATGTTAAGCTTGCTAAATTTATTAGTTGTATCTTTGAGTTATTTTGATTAAGCCAATAGCGAAACACAACGAAAAAAGAAATATTTAATTTTTACGCCTTAGCCTTACATCTTTATAACAACTTTGATTTGTGTTTGAGCATTTTTTTATTTTTTTTCACTTTCTTATATACATATATAAAGTGTGGCAGTTATTTATTAGTAGAACTCATGTACTTGTTCACAAGGAATGTCGTGTGCGAATGTGACTTCGCTTTCTAGCCCCCCCAAAAAGCAAAAAAGCTCAATAAAACCTTGAAACCATTGCCCAAAAAATGGCCAGCGCCACCCTGCCAGTGTAGGGGAGATAATTTGCAGCTGACTTGAGCTGACTGGGTGTACAGCTGACTGGGTGTGCCCAGCGGTGAGCCGGTTTGGCCTAGCAGTAAGGCATTAGGCTGGTAAACAGAGGGACCTCGGTTCGAATCCGCTTCGGCTCTCCTTTTTCAACACCGCACTGAGGACATCTAGTGTGGACATAAATATGTCGACAGCACTGGACTGGCCATCGGCCCTAACCATCCAGACGAGGATGTGCCAGACTCTCTAACTTCTACAGACATCACCATGTTCGGATCGCTACCGAAAGCCGATTTTGACCGACACAGTAGTTAGCCACCTGAAGAAGACCGCGACACCTGGCCTTTCCTCTTTCCGGACTTTCTCTTGCTTTGGATTTCGCATTTGGAATTCACTCCCACTGTTCAACCCTGTCATCTTTCAAAGCCAAACTAAAAGCCTTCCTCTTCTCACAATATTTCCGCCCAAACTAATATCAATACCTAGTTTCTCTGTGTGTGTGTGTGTGTGTGTGTGTGTGTGTGTGTGTGTGTATTTCCACATATACCTTATGTAAAT
>JABMCL010001084.1:560000-590000 GCA_018857735.1 Alviniconcha marisindica | reverse complement strand
TAAAATAAAATAAAAGAATCTCTGGAACTAAGTTGAAACCAGCGAGGATACAATATACAATATTGCTCCCAAGATGGTTTGGACCATAAAACCAATGAACCAAATTGCTCCCGTGCTGGTCTGAACCATAACAGAAACGATCCAAAAGCGAAGAACGAGAATGACACTGAAGAAGAGAAACAAACTGGGGAAGGAGTAGGGGTGAGGGTGGAGGATGGGGCTGGAGGGTGGGGCGGGGGTTAGTGAAGTGCTGGTTTGAACCACAACAGAAATGATCCAAAAGCAAAATAAGGAGCCTGAGGGTGTTGCTGAAAGGATTAGGCCAAATTATTCCCAACAGATGCAAAAGATTGTTCCCATTTCACAGTCAATGCTATATAACGACTTTTAAAAAGACGTCAAAGGTTCACCACCCCCAACACCTTTTAAACAGGAGCAAAAACGTCTGAATCACTCAAAAACAACAACAATAAAAAAATAAAAAAAAGCTTGCAGAAGCAATATCTGCAAGGTCTTTCCTGGACTAAAGAATCTGTGAAGTGACCGTACCTTTCAGCCTTATGCCCCTAGAATTATTAACTGGATTCTAACACCTCCCTGGACTACATAATCTGTGAAATGACCGTACCTTTCAGCTTTACGCCCCTAGAGTTAGAGGGCCATCGTCAATCAGACGAACACTGGAACCGTTTCAAAGGCAACGCTGGGGAAACTTCTGAGAGATGGGGATGGGCTTTTCCGAGCGCATATACCATCTTGAAATGAACCGAACTGAACTTGAGTTAGTAACTGGATTCTAACATCTCCCTGGACTACAGAATCTGTGAAGTGACCGTACCTTAGAGCCTTATGCCCCTAGAGTTAGTAACTGGATTCTAACACCTCCCTGGACTACAGAATCTGCGAAATGACCGTACCTTTCAGCTTTACGCCCCTAGAGTTAGATGGCCATCGTCAATCAGACAAACACTGGAACTGTTTCAAAGGCAATACTGTGGAAACTTCTGAGAGATGGGGATGGGCTTTTCCGAGCACATATACCATCTTGAACTGAACTGAACTAGAGGTAGTAACTGGATTTTAACATCTCCCTGGACTACAGAAACTGTGAAATATCTGTACCTTCCAGCCTTATGCCCCTAGAGTTAGAACTCGATTCTAACACCTCCCTGGACCACAGAATCTGTGAAGTGACCGTACCTTTCAGCCTTATGCCCCTAGAGTTAGTGACTGGATTCTGACAGCCTGTCAACCACACAGGGTCACCCCGGCATGTTCAAAACTGTCAGAAGCAAAATAACGCACTTTTTCCTTTACAATTAGAGAGTGAATCAATGACGTATTGCACAGCACTTCATGACTTACACAGGCTGAGAGTTGAGCTTGAATAGCTATAATTAAACCCCATTCCCATACAAGTCACTTTACAGATCATTCAAATCACCTTATAGACCATACATCATACAGACTACACAAGTGACCTTACAGACCATACATCATACAGACTGTACAAGTGACCATACAAGTCATCATACAGACAAGTGACCTTACAGCCCATACACCTTACAGACCATACAAGTCACCGTACAGATCTTTCCAGTCACCTTACAGACCATTCCAGTCACCTTACAGAGCACACAAGCCGTCATCAGAAAATACTGGACACACAAGGACAAATTAATTATACGTTGTCCCAAGGACTTCTTTCAATCTATTTCAGTTTGCTGGTTCACACATGTGTCTTTCATACTCAGTCTGTACTGGTGCACACAAAGTACTCAAAACATGAAAGTCTTGGCCGCTTTAACTTGTATTAACTCACTGGGAGCTTTCCGTGTCAAGTAATACCCCACTCTAGTGCCCAGTTGCCGGCAGAGGGCATCAAATAATGCGGTGATGTTTAGATGTAATTAGTATTCTGGGTGAAAATGCCACGATTACACACTTCCCAGGGGTCAATGTTTTCTGCATTCTGGGTGAGTTAACTTCGTTTCCTTTTACTTTATGTTAAAATCTGAACTTTAGGTAACTTTTCCCCCTTTTATTTTGTGTTAAAATCTGTACTTTGGGTGATTTTACTTTGTGTTAAAATCTGTACTTTGGGTGAGTTAACCTCTTTTCCTTTTAGTGTTAAAATCTGCTCTCTTGGTGAGTTAACTTCTTTTCATTTTGTGTTAAAAATTGTACTTTGGGCAAGTTAATGTCTCCCTTTTACTTTGTGTTAAAATCTGCACTTTGGGCAAGTTAACTTATTTTCCTTTTTACTTTGTGTTAACAGTACAGCTCTTGTGTTTTGTCATGTACACAGCTTCAAAGTTGAGCTTGAACAGCTATAGGTCAAAGAAGTTGATACTCAACCATACCACCATACAGGCATTGTGATTACAGGTCTACAAGTTAACGTATCTAATTTTCATTTTCTCACATACAACACAACAAAAACAAATGCAAAGTCCTCTGATTCAAGGAACATGCATATATATCTCTCTATAATATGTATATATATTATATATATATATATAATCTGATTACACAACTGTGAGTAAGTAACTTGGTGTTTTACGCCCAGTCAACCATTAACGGTTGTATCAGGGTGACACAACTGTGAGATACAAGTGATGGGAGCATGGATGAAGGGAGTGTATATCAAATAATCTTTTCCAATCAGCCAGTATCACAGAACGAAAACAGTGTGTAGGGTTCCCAGTTGCATGGACATCAAAACAAACAAACAAACATGCCTTTCATTCAAAACAACTCATGACAAAAGAGGACTCCTTTGTTTCCCAGGACAAAGATTTGATTTGCCACTGGCTTCAGACACGAGATTCACCACACACCATCGACTAATACAAATAATACATACTTGTTAGTTGGTCGGTGCTTTGAGCCCATTCAGCCACACGGGGTTACATCAGGGTTACACAGACATGCTATAATGTGCTTCTTCTCAAACGTACAGCTGCCCTGATTTAAAACAGCAACCTGGAGTCAACTGACAAATGAAACTAATCAATTCCAGGAGTCTGGAGATAAGCTCAAGCTGAACACCCGACTCATACCAAACCTGCAACAGATGCCACTTTTCAGCTTGGTGCCGGAACAGTTATTGATTACTTTGTTGATGGTTTGGCACTGCTCACTGAAGATGTGGCAACTCTGCGATTAACGATGCTAGGTGAGAACAACTTGCATGTTTTTTTTCCAGTGCTTTAAAAGGAAGGGTATGTGTGTATATATATATCTATATATATATATATATATATATATATATATATATATATGTGTGTGTGTGTGTGCGTGTGTGTGTGTGTGCGTGTGTGTGTGTGTGTGTGTGTGTGTGTGTGTGTGGTGTCACTATTCATGCCATTCAGCACTAAAATCAGACAGGTTTGATATGAGTGAAAATGGAAGGATTGTCATCTATGCAACTGCTGGAAAATGGATCAGCATACAGAGAGCTGTCATTTATAATATAACAATACTGCACAAAGGTGTGTGCGTTTTTTTTTGTTTTTTTTTTTTGTTTTTTAGCAGGGGCTGATTTGAAAATACTGTGGTGCTGCACATTTCAGACTAAAAGCAAAAAATACACCATTTTCTACCTTCGTAAACCCAAACCAGACACGCAGATAATTACTTTGCAATGACTACAGGGGATTGGTACAATCCCCCTCTGCACAAACAACAAAAAAACTAAACAAAAATACAAAGAAACAAAAATACACAACCCCCCAAAAGCACATAAATACACAGAAAATAAGAAGCAACATGTCATAAATGCCAATCTGAACATGTTACTTTCATTTAGCAATTTTTTTCTCTCTCCAAGATCTTTATGAAGTTTCTTTTTCTTTTGCAGACAAGAATATGACATGTGATAGTAAAAACAGATCATGTGGCTGGTGTGATCTTCAAAACAGATAACACAGCAGGCAGGTCAACAACCTGATGATGCACTTTCACAACTCTCCCAAACTTACAGCGGACGTAACTGCTACAGCCACAAATGTACCACATACCAGCCTACAGTACCCACAACAGACTGTACCTCCTTTCATAATCACATTTGTGTTCTTTTCTCCATGTGGCTGACTGACTGAATGATGTTCTTCCAGGTGTTGGAGGAAAAGCAAGGCTGGAAGAAGAGGTGGAAAAGATTAAGAGCAGTTCGCACTTTGCCCCCAAATTAGGATGACTACAGTTCGCAGTTTGCCTCCCAAAATAAAAACTAATACAATTTTATGCACTCAGCTTCTTTGTCAGTGAACTCTGTAAAACTGCATTAACCAGTTGCTTATTCGTGCTTATAATATGCCTGTAGTATAGTTGTGCTTGTTTGTGTTGATACTATAGCAAGGACTGACTGTTAGACAGGTCCAAATGGACCTAATGCTACAATCCTTGAGTATTAAAGTTCTCGAGTTCAAGTTTGATGTTCCAGAACTGATGTCTAGTGTGGTGGTATTGAAGAATCTGAATCTGGCTGTCTGCAGCAGGTCCTCTTGAAAGCCTCAGAGCTTTTCTGCAAACATGGCTCCAAGAGGCCAATGCTGTGTCCATGCCTCCTTGCATAGGGACAGAAAAATGAAGAACATGTTCGGATGTCTGTGGGTCCATCTTTGAGAGAGAGATCAAAGCAATAAAGGGTACCACACAGTCAGCAGTGACCAATCCATAGTTGCTGACATATCTGCCGCATTGATATATAATAATGCATGATAAACATGCACTCTGCAAAAAAGATTGTGAGCTGGACAAACAAATGAACAAATAGCACACTGTGTGTAATAAACTGTGAATCTGGCTCTTATGAAACAATAAACAAATAAAACCAACAAGTTTATGAGCTGTCAAGGCTAAGGAATGAAAGAGAAAAAAACAACAACAAACAAACAAACAAAAAGCAAGCACACGTGACTCAGAAAAGGACAACTTTTCAATTTAATAAAACAAAAAACCCTTTCAAAAAAGGTTTGAAAGAAAAAAAGAAAAGAACGAAGAATACTATACTAATACTTTTTCTTACTCAAAACTGCCACCACACAAGCAGATACTGTGCTCTATTACTATGGTACTAATCTGTGCAAGACAGGATGCAAGCTTTCCTACACAAAGCCTAACATTAGGACAAGAACTGCAACTGATACAAATACACATCCAAACATACTTGACAACTCAAATTCTAACAAAGACAAGAACTGCGAACTGATACAAATACACATCCAAACATACTTGACAGCTAGAAAAAGTACCCATACCACACTTATCACTGTGAACCAAAGATCAGTGCTAAATCAGCGAACACTTCACTGCCACCTGTATGTCTGGGCACTGATTCCCAGTGCTGACTGTCTGCTCTGCCCACTAACAATGCAACAGCTCAGAACAAATGGAAATGAAAACTGGAGTCATCTCAACACTATCTCCTCTGGCTGACCAAACTTACCGGAACATATTACACAAACGACATGCAGCTCACCCAAGATTAGATAAACGACAATGAAGCAAAATTTGAGACACAAATTAATGCATGAGTTCCAGTAAGTCCAATCATACAGATTTGGCTGAGAATTTATTATATTTATTTTTAATTTATTATAATATCCACACTGCAGAAAGTGATTTCCCCAGGTATAACAGCATAACGGAAAGGTGAGAAAAACGAATCACAACTGACTGAATATATGCTACATAACCAAATGTACTAAACAGCAAGCGGATCACAGACTTGACAATATGATAGGCATGACAAACAGCATGGCTGATAATGTGCAAACACATCAGCAACATGTGCAAACACATCACCAACATTCTGAATAAATAAGCATCCCAATCCACAAAAAGAAAAGAATGCTGACTAGTGGCTTACACAGGTGAACAAAGCCCATATATATGTATTCCACATACAAAATGCACACACAAAGTCATATTTCCAAACAAATCTTCATCAACCGAGAGAAGCAGCACATAAAACTGTTGAATGTGCAACAATGATTTTACCAATAAGACTGATACTAGTGATAGACTTGGTAGAATGATTTTTCTGTTGCTCCCTCTTTCTTTCTAGACATTACTCCAGCAGTGCTCCCCTCTCTCCCCACTTCATTTACTCCTTCATGTTTGTTTTGGATTTCTTCCGATATTAGTGATTTTATCATTTATGGCCACTTTTTCATGTATTCACACCACATGGGGAATGGAGATTATTGCAGGCCACAGATCTTCACAAAAACCACAATAAAGCAACAACCAAAATAACCATTAAAAGAAAAGAAACAAAAACAAACAAAAAACTAAACAAAACAACACACAAACACACACACATACACGCATGCACACACACTTCATTTCTCAGAGCCCCAAAGCATCCCATCCAGGCAACGGACAATCCTAACTGCCAACTGCATCCACGCAATGTACTGTTCTCTTCAGCTCTGCACGTGTTGAATGAGAACACCAACAATGACTGGGACAGGCTTACAGTCCCTGTCCACAAACCGCGGGCATGGCAGTGTTACATCGGTGCTGAATCCACTGGCAGCAAACAAACTGGACCGCAATGTACTGTTCTCTTCAGCTCTGCATGTGTTGCGCGAACAATGACTGGTGCAGGCTTTCAGTCCCTGTCCACAAACCTCGGACATGGCAGTGTCACATCGGTGCTGAATCCACTAGCAGCAAACAAACCTGACAGCGTCACACTGGTGCTGAATCCACTGGCAGCAAACAAACCGGACAGCGTCACACTGGTGCTGAATCCACTGGCAGCAAACAAACCGGACAGCATTACACTGGTGCTGAATCCACTGGCAGCAAACAAACCGGACAGCGTCACACTGGTGCTGAATCCACCGGCAGCAAACAAACCGGACAGCGTCACACTGGTGCTGAATCCACTGGCACTGGCAGCAAACAAACCGGACAGCATTACACTGGTGCTGAATCCACTGGCAACAAATGAACCAGACAGCATTACACTGGAACTGAATCCACTGGCAGCAAACAAACCGGACAGCGTCACACTGGTGCTGAATCCACTGGCAGCAAACAAACTGGACCACGTTACACTGGTGCTGTATCCACTGGCAGCAAACATTACAGACACACACACACATGCCCCTTGGCCATGATGCGGCTCAAGTCAAGAGCTCCCAACATTTGTCTCACATCACTTTCAGAACACAGCTGCAGCAAAAAGGAACTGTGGGGGTGACACCATCCTGCCCTTTGCCTCAGTTCTTCGTGGGACAGTTGCTGACCCTAGACTGCACGAATATTGGGCGGTTCAGGCGGGGTTGCTAACTTCTTTGACTTTTGCCCAGCATTGCTGAAGTCCCTTGTCTGCTTTTACTTCTGGTGTGTGCTTTCTTCATAGTGTCAGTGAGTTTGTGAATTTTACGCTGCCAACTTTAAAGGCATTTTTGGAGGCCCATAGTCAGAATGTGTCTGGCAACAAGCAATAACTTGTCGCTCGTGCTCTAAGATGCCCCAAAACGCTTTTTTCCCATGAACACGCGATCAGCCAAGAAATGATGCAAAGACACCTTTTTTTCCACCCTCCATCCCCTTTCCCCAGTA
The DNA here is from genome assembly GCA_018857735.1 of Alviniconcha marisindica. NCBI lineage: Eukaryota > Metazoa > Mollusca > Gastropoda > Provannidae > Alviniconcha > Alviniconcha marisindica. The sequence goes on along the minus strand of JABMCL010001084.1, from coordinate 582,419 downwards.
ATTTTTGCAACTGCAACAGTGGTGGCATTTGTACTGCTTCACAATTCTAGGTTCAACTTCCACTGTTATACTGCAACAAAGCAATGCCTAGTCAGAAGTTGGCCTGGAAGTGATGCTACGACCTCTCGCGACTTCTTCCATGAAAGATTACAAAGTGCATTCACTCGTGCAAACCAGCTTCACTGAACCGCCCAATAGGAAACTGCCGAGGTCAGGCAACAACTCCCTTGACACAATTCTTGACGGAAAAGCATGAACACTTAGGAATGTGCTGACTGAACACAGGGAATGGTAGAGGTCAGCCCGATGCCCTTGCCTTGGTTCTTGAAGCAAAACACATGATGACCTTGAACTTCATGAAGGTAATGAATGGCAGAGGACACAGCCAGTTTTTTTGTTTCCTCAGCTCAATGGTGGGAAGTATGATGACCTTGAACCAAATGAATACAAGGAGCTGAGAGAGATCAGACAACAGCCATGCCTCGGTTCTTGGTGGGAAAGCAAGATGACTTCGGATTCGGAAACAGAAGGAACTGCAGAGGTCACACTGTCATAGCAAGCAGATGAACAGAGCTGCAGAGTTCTTGACGGTAGACATAATGACCTTGGACTGCACGAATGTACGGCACTGGAGATGTGACATCATGCCACTGGCTCAATTCTTGATGTTCCCGTGATAACATTGGACTGAACGAACATAAGAAACTGCTGATGCCGGATGACAAGCCTGCCTCTGTCCTTGGTTAGAAACATGACATTGAACTGCATGAACACAAGGAACTGCACTGGTGACACCATGCCCTTCACATCAGTTCTTGATGGGGAACATGAGGACCTTGGACTGCATGAACGTGAGGTCTGGGAGTCCTGCCAACACACGTGCTGCCTCTGGGCTCATCTGAGACACTGCTGCATCGTTGCGGCGACTGCGCACACTTGTGGGCTTGGCATTCTTGAGGATGTCTTCCAAGGGCTGGGAAGATTTGACGTTGGACCTGGGCGCATCCAGGATCTCAGATTGGAACACTGAAACACAGTAGAATGGCCAGTTGCAGTGAATGCTTCTGTTCCTTTTACGTGAAGCATGCTGTTGACCTACCTTCTGAAAGCTTCAGGCCCTAGCATCAATGATGAGAGACCTGTTTCACATGTACAAAGAGCTGGCAAAACACAAGTACTTGACTGAAGATCTGTTAAGCTGGCACACATTCAAATTCCAACAGCAAATGTATTTTTTTAAGCCGGAAAGCAGGCATGCATGGCCAAACTTTCTCATTCTGGAAACACTAAACAAACATCTAAGGTACAGTTAGTTTTTGCTATGCTTTTTCTTTTTCAGTAATCAATTGATATTGATTACAATCTTTGTTATCACACATTCACCCACCCACACATGCATGAATGCACGTGTGCGCACACACACACACTCTCTCTCTCTCTCTCTTTCTCTCTCTTACAGTCTTAGTTAACACAACCAAAGCACATTTTCTGACAAAATGCTCTCTCTCTCTCTCAAACACACACCACAAGAACACTAAAACATCTCTAACTATATCACTCACACTACTAGCTTGTACCATAAACATTCTAACCACTCAATCCCTTCTACATAAAAGCCCTTAACATACACATGTTTCAAATCCCTCTTTCCCCTCTCTTTTTCTTTACTGTTATCATTACCATCCCCCCCACCCCCCCACTCCCATCCTCATCCCTTGTGTACATTTATAGTAAATAAAACAGCTCTAAATAAATGTACTCACCTATACGATGACACATAAAGAACAATTAAAAACACAAGTGCTTTCGACACATAGTCTTCGTCCGGTGTCAGAAGAGAGGTAGAAAATAAAAAAAGAAGAAGGAAGTAAAGTCTATCTTCTTCTTTTATTATTTTCTATCTCTCTTCTGACACCAGATGACGACCAGGTGTCGAAAGTGCTTGTTTTTAATTGTTCTTTATGTGTCATCGTATAGGCGAGTACATTTCTCTAGAGCTGTTGTTCACTCATTCCTTACATTTATAGTATTCATGCATATTCATCTCATGGCTGTTTTGCTAATGTTGCTCTTAGATGATAGCTAATCATTCAGTTTAGAAAAACTGACAATTTTGCTGCCCATGTATAATAAATACTACTTAAATATAAAAGTTTTTGTTCATAGCATTTAAGTTGCTCAGTCTGACAGTGAGTCTGATTGAGCTAAAAGGTATCAGATGCATTACAATGCCCACCAAGGTCTCTGGATTTTCACCTAGTTTGTTCAATATACCAAAGATTTGCTCACATTCAAACCAAAGTATACCATAGCTGTACAACAAAAATTATCACAGAAATTAACCAAAGAATCAAAAAAAGGATAAAAAAAGAAGAAACAATCAAATTGATAAATGCTTTAGTAATCACTGTCACACACATAAAGGATAGGATAATAAGAATAATATGAATATATACATGCAAAAATATATTTTAAAGATATAAAAATTAAAATTAAAAAAAATCTACAAAAGGTCATCCATCCAAAATCAGGAAGAAGAAAAAAGAAGATATATATAAAGACAAAAAAGTGACAAAACCTATAAACAATTTTTTGGGTAAACTGAAGACAACCAAACAAAACAGCAACAACAAAACTGAATTCACAGGAAGTTACTCAATAACTTACACCTCCACTCTAAAATAACAAAGGGCAAAAAGTCACTTTTTGTCATGCACAAAAGAGGGGAATAAAATAGCAGCAAGAATGGATTTAAAAAAATTAAAAAATTATTGACTGATTTCTAACATTTCTACTTGCGGTTTTATATTTTATATTTTCTTTCTCTAAAAAATAAAAGAAAAAAAGAATTACTTGTGCTTTTCTTATTGTCATGCTGATGTTGATAATGTAGAGTACTGCAAGTTTGTAATTTTTATTGGGTATAGTAATAGTAGTATATAAGAGTTATTATTATTATCATTATTAACATCCTGTCAATTGCATAGGGTCACCTCTGGACAGTAAACAAAAGTAACCAAACTGCAAGTTAATGTAGCACAGCAAGTCAATACCATCTCCTACCAGCCCACACAGCTTAAAGCATCAACGAGTGAATGACAGCTACAGTGCTGAGAACTTGCTGAACACAAAACAGATCGATAGGTAATTGACATTTTTCTGTCCAGTCAACCATTTTGGTAATATCAGGGTAAAGCAAATCATAAAAATACAAAAACAATTCTCACTCACAATTCATTAAAGTTTTCACACACAAGCAGAACATACACTAATACACATATACAGAACTTTAACATACATATTCTGGAAAAGCAGTCCTTTCAATATTGCCCTTGCGTACAAAAGCTCACAAAGCAAGGATACACTGGTACTGTCAACCCTTCTAACTTTTCAACAGCAGAGGATGTACCAGTGGTGGAGTTTATGTGCCTTGTATTCACTTGCATGCCAGGTGTGACTTATTGTGGGTGATTCAGGCATTTGTTGTGTTCCTGTTCCAGTGCTTATTAACTCCCTTTGTTTAGTTTGTTTTAAAAATATTGTAAAGTGTGTGTGTACATGTGTGTGTGTGTGTGTGTGTGTGTGTGTGGTGTGTGTGTGTGTGTGTGTGTGTGTGTGCCTGTGTATGTATGTGTCTGTGCATGTGCACACAAAGCACAGACACAGAGATGATAGCATTATAGTTGCCACTGTGAAGCACTTAGGGCTCATCTCAAGATGAGGCGCTCAACAAGTATTCAAATTAAAACAAATTAAAGACCCATAAATGCATGTTTCACATGCATTTGTGCATGTGGCTGAACGTCAAATGTAATGTGAGCCAGTGTAAGTGTTCACCTCTACACAGCATGGACAAGTACTTGAGACCAAAAGGAAAATATTTATAACAAATTCATATCACATTCTTGCGATGAAAAAAAGAAATCTGCTCAGTACACTTTGCTAAGCTTCTCTTGGTTACCTTCAAATGCATTAATCACATTTCGAAACAGTGGCTGTACAGTATGACCTCAAAATCAAATGTATTAATCACATTTGTTTCAAAGAGTGTCTGTTCAGAGTAAAAACTCAAAATCAAGGATTTTCAGTTTAAAATGCTTCACTGATTACAATTATTTTCAATTTTGAGTCCTGCTTGCATCAGTGACAGTTAGCAGGACCTGATGCAGAAAACACTGTCAAGTATCACAGCTGGCCCAGCAGCTGGCCTGAGGCCCCATTTGAGCTTGTTCACTGGGCCCTGTCAACACTCAGTTCCCCTGCCTCACATCAGAGGCGGCCAAAGTGTGTGCAAAGTTATGGGTGAGCCAGGACAACTGCTGCTGTTGGTATGTGAAGCCAATCGCTAGTCGTCACTAAACAAAACCGACCTTAGAAACTGAACATACAATCAAGGGAGCATTTTCAAACAAATCCTTGTTGTCAAGTTTGATTTTCAATCCCTTCCGCCCACTGCCATCAGTGTTGGAAAAGATATGTTTTGTGCTAGCTCCTTTAACTGAAACTGGTCTTAAGGAGCAAATAATGCAAGGGACGTGGGTAGCAGGGCGATCTCAATCCATGGGCTTCAAACCCCTTCACTGCCCCAGCTTGTAAAATTTCTGGGCTGAAAAGTGCACATATATATGCCTGCAAACAGTATATTTGATGTCCTATAACAAATCTACTTTCAGTCCTGTGCATTTTGATAGAAATCCTTCCACGTACTCACGTTAAGGGGAAAAAAGCTTTAATCCTTTCAAATTCAGTAATTTTATTGGTCATTTTCTGAGTGATGGTACAGCATGCATGGCAGTGAAAGGGTTAAGCAGAACTGCACCTTCAAAGTCAATATCTCAGTCCATGTATCTCAAGCAGAATTTCACCTTCAAAGCCATAAATAACTAAGTTTTATCAGGGTTCTTCTGTTGTTCACTGTTCTCAACAAATATTTCAAATCTTTACGAGTACCCGAAAGTACATTATTCTAAAGAAAGACAATGTTGAAAACCAAAACTATGCAAAAACATAAAAATTAACCAATACCATCAAGCAAACAAACATAATAAAAAACACTAACAAAATTATTTAAAAAACAAACAAAACAACAACAAAAACTGAACATGAAAGGCATGGAACAAAAACATAGGCAACAAAAAAAGACTGTAAAATACATGTAATATACATGCCATGCAGCAAAGCTCAGATGCACAAAACAACCTGAATCATGCACGTTACAGTCCCATAGAAACCAGCAATCTACACTCAATCCCCCCAAAAAATAGTGTGGAACGGAGAACAGAGACTATTACTTGAAGCAACTTACCCCAATCCCATTCATCTAAACAGTGTCAGTGCAACCATATAAGGACATTATTAGTAACAGCACCCAGCACTTAACAAGAACACGAAACAGTACACTGACAGACATGACTCAAAGGAACTGGCTTTTGCAAAACATGCTTTGTCCGATGCTAACAGTAACAGGCAGAAGAGATCAACATAAAAGCTCAATGTCAAGGACTTTCACTGCAAAATGCCCCGTTGATTTTACACTGAATTTCTGAACCTAGTTCTGTCAGTACCAATTATTGGGACTGGATGCAACCACCAATGACCAGCATCCAAACTCACTCATGCTGCATGCACCATCTCTTTGATATCAGGCATGAAAGACGTGTGTGTGCTCACACCACCTGATAGTGATACACAACATCAAAGAGGCTGTATACATCTGCTAGGCCAGCTGTGACACTTGGCAAATATTCACTGCACAGAGTCCCTCAAGCTGTCACTGACCCTAGCAGGATTCCAAATTCAAAATAAATATCAGTGGAGCATTGTTTAACAAAATCCTTGATTTCAAGTTTCTATTCTGATCTCATTTACCTGTTGGACAAAGCATATCTGCTGAGAGGGCTAGTTCCTTTAATTTTAAAGTTAGTCACACACAATCACCAAATTATGCATGAAGTACCACTGCCTACTCAAACTTGTCTCCAGTGCAGGCTCACAACTCGATTCTAAACATTTGTAATTATACTTTAGCAGCAAAGGCAATCAGTGACAATCAAATTAGGAGTGTGTGAAATCTAAAGTGGATTTAAAAAGTGCATACCATAATACCAGTATTTCAAACTTTCACTGGATCTAGTGCACTAGCCACAGCAATTACAGGTGTACAGCCAAATCAGTCAGGTCCTTGACAAAGAGTTTTCTAGATGAAAGATCCTATCATAATTTAAGCAGCTGGACAAGATATAAACAAGACCCCCCCCCCCCCCCCCCCCCCCGAAAAAAAGAGTTTGGATAAGAGCCTTTTTTTCTCTGGACAACTTCAGATTTTTTGTTTTCGATATATATGAGAACCTGTGCTACCCAAAAGATGGCATGAGTGATTATTAATGAATGTGTGTTGGGGAGTTGGGGAGGGGGGCTTGTGTGGGTATGTGGGCACAGATATGCATGTATGGTGGGTGGGGTGGGGGTGGGGGGATGATAGAGGTTGTGGGGGGGGGGGGGGGGGGGGGGGGGGGGGGGGCTGTAGGTCATGCGTGTAAGTGAGGATACATACATGTTACTACTATCTATAGGTATGTGACCACATGCAGATGTGCATGCATGTGTGTGCATTTGCAAGACCATTCGCACACACCCCTGTCTCTCACCCCCACCCTCCATCACCATTCTCACACATCCCTATCTCTCACCCCCACCCTCCATCACCATTCTCACACCCCCCTGTCTCTCACCCCCACCCTCCATCACCATTCTCACACACCCCTGTCTCTCACCCCCACCCTCCATCACCATTCGCACACACCCCTGTCTCTCACCCCCACCCTCCATCACCATTCGCACACACCCCTGTCTCTCACCCCCACCCTCCATCACCATTCGCACACACCCCTGTCTCTCACCCCCACCCTCCATCACCATTCGCACACCCCTGTCTCTCACCCCCACCCTCCATCACCATTCGCACACCCCCTGTCTCTCACCCCCACCCTCCATCACCATTCGCACACCCCCTGTCTCTCACCCCACCCTCCTCACCATTCGCACACACCCCTGTCTCTCACCCCCACCCTCCATCACCATTCGCACACACCCCTGTCTCTCACCCCCACCCTCCATCACCATTCCACACACCCCTGTCTCTCACCCCCACCCTCCATCACCATTCGCACACACCCCTGTCTCTCACCCCCACCCTCCATCACCATTCCACACACCCCTGTCTCTCACCCCCACCCTCCATCACCATTCTCACACACCCCTTCTCTCACCCCCACCCTCCATAACCATTCTCACACCCTCCTATCTCTCACCCCCACCCTCCATAACCATTCTCCTCCTCACTCTGGGGGAAAAAAACAATGTCTGGCTACTTGCTAGACTGACTTGCTGGGCACTAAAGAAGCAGAAAAGGCCTTTGTGTTGTTCACATACTTTCAGTAGTTTCAAACCCATCCACAACAAATGTCTCCAAGAAGGTCATATAAACTGCTATTGAACTCGACAGCTCTGGCAGTACACACAAGCACTGAGACTGTGAGAGAGTGGAAAATGAGCACAAATGCCACTCACTCTTTAAAATGAGTACAACAACAACAAACAAATAAAAACGAGAGAGAGATACAAAAAAAGCAGCACCTGTTTACTGTAAAGGTGTATGTCACATATATAATTAATACGCAAGTGATAAACATGGGCTACATACTGTGATACAGTCAGGGTGAAAGAAATCACTTCACGGCAGATGGCAGAAATGATTCAGAACAAAACATGTGCCAGAAGACACACAGAGAGAAGAAAAAAAGTTAACCTTTAAACAGAAAGGTAAGCATCTCCATACTGAGTAAGACAGGCAAGTTTAACCTCTGTTAGCTGAGGCAAGTGATTTCTGGCAACACTGACTTAAGTCTTGCTGTTGCAACAGTGCTGGAGCTCTGTGAAGCTTGCCCACAATCCTGAATTCTTTGCCTAGGGTGTATCTTTAGCACAGTTTGCAAATGCAAGGGTGGGGTGGGGTGGGGTGGGGGTGTCCCTACATCCCTGTAGTTGAGTTGAATACAATAACACTGCGCCAAAAATTATGTGAGGCCGAGAAAATGTGTGACAGCTGGGAATGACTCCAAACGCCATACAATATGTCAAATGCTGTACAGTATGTATGTCTCACTGCTCTGGTGAAGCAGAATAACAGCTCTGTTTTCATTCCCAGAGCAAGTCACAACATAAACGGCACTGGTCTTCATCTTCTACCCCTGGCCACTGAAGGGAGGTAACCTCCGTCTGACAGTTATTTCGTAATTGGATTAAAAAAATGTGTGAAAAAAATATTTTTCTTGAGTCAGAGTTGAAAAAAATTGCAACTATAAAGAAGAAGGTCAGGCAGTGATCTTTTCACACCAATGGGGCAAAACATCACCTTAACGTCCTGCCAACACTTGACACAGAGCTGGTCACAGTTACACCATAACACACAGCAATGCCCCAAAAATCAAACTGACATAAGTTCTTGTATTTCAATATCCCACCAACTGCACAGGGTCATCTCAGGGTGGAAAAACTAAACAAAAAAACAAAACCAACAACAAAGAACAGAAAACTAAATAAAATGTCTGATCATTTAATCAGAACCACCCATATCCCTGCCTCACCTTTGAGAACAATTTTTTCATTGTCAAACTGTTTTCGGGGGGGGGGGGGAAGGGGGGGGAACCTAAAACTACATAGTTCTTGAACTTTCTCTGATAACTTCTTTATCAAATTCTGAGAAAGCATACCACCAGCAATGAGCAAAATGTTCAATAAAACACTAATCCTGTCCAATTTTCAAGTCATACATCCCCCCCCCCCCCCCACCCCAAACCACAACAACAACCAAGCACTGCTAAAGCCTCACGGTCTCCTCATACCTAACTGCTCATCTGGCGCGGGAGAGAGTGTTGCAACAGCAAGACCACTAGCACAACACTGACGGTAGTAACAGGACGGAAAGCAAGGGGCACTCACCAGAGGGTTTTTCAGAGGCGTCGCTGTCCTGCACAACAAGAAAATCTAAGTCTAGGCTCTTGGCTGGCGACAGAGAGAGAAACAGTCACAGTGAGGTTCCACGGTGGCACGTAGGATGGTTGGGCGAAGCATGGTCATCATAGAACAGACAGGTCAAAAAAAGCAAAGGTTAAGGCATTCCCCCGCATTTCATGCCACACCTAGCAGTCTGGGCGGCTGTAGTCAGGGTAGCTAGTGCACAGACAGTGCCTCTCCAGGTAGGATTCTGAGAGCAATGGGTTGCGTCAGCAGGCATTAAAAAATTTTATACTTTTTTCTTTCCCTGTGTTGAAGTTTAAAATTTGTCTCTGCAACCAAACCAAGCTGTGGCATGAAATGTTGTGGATCTTTTGCAAGAACTGGTGCCAGACGCAGTTTGTGAACATTCTAATAGGAGCCCCCCCCCCCCCCCCCCCACTGAGCTGGGCCATTGCTTCATAGCACATAGAAACTGTTTCTGGTCACAAGTTTCATAAGAACCTTGTCTGCTGTTAAGATCAAAACATTCACGACCCAGAGGCACCATTTTTTTTTTCTGAACATAAAACCCATGGCACTGTTTTCAAGTCTGTTTAAAGTAAAGACCTGTTGTTGTTGTTGTTTTTCAGATGTTTTTTTCTTCCGCTCCAAACTATAGAAACCTTCAGCAATTTTGGAAACCCTGTTTCAAGCAAGCTTGTTCAAAGTGCAGCCACTGAAAGGAATGCTGGTGAACCAAAATCAAATGAACACGAACAGAAGAAGTACGACGGTGCCACACCAACAACATCAAATGGTCACTCTCATCCTGGTCACCGTACTGTACCCATGGAATCTTAGAGTATGTGAAATTCAAACTGTTTATCACAGGATCACTATCAGTATCCCGCCTATAAACAAGCTGTAGTACACAATCTATACAGCTAAGATTGTAGTAAGAACTAACATAAGCATGACTTTATGTTCCAGAGCTGCATTAGACTATGCACTACCTTAGCAAAAAGTAACATGTACGCTACTAACCACTTTAATCTGGTATTAGACCACATTTATATTACTACATCTGTAAAAAATAAATAAAGGTACCTCTGAAAGGGTGCAATACATTCAATACAGCTGCACACATTACCTTCTCACTGAATGCTGCGGGGACATCAGGGCCTTAGCTCAGTAACACTAACAAAACAAACCAATGCAGTGCTCAACACCTGCTACAGTGCTGCTTCTATCTAAAGTTTGGAGAGGGGGGACAAACAGATAGCGGAGAGAATGGCTGCTGTGCCAGACCACACTAGTGACTGTGAGGCAGCTGAGCTCTCTCTGTCTGTCTGCTGGCTTACATGTTAACGGGTTGGTCAGACCACTGGTGCTCCAGTCAAAGTCCACCGCCGGGATCTCCTGCAACAGTCACAAACACGCACACACACACACACACACACACATACAAACACAAATAAACACACCCACACACATGCACACCCACACACACACATCTATAATGGTCAGTTTGTAGAGTGTGTATGCAGTATATGCACCCCATCACCACCAGACTGATTCCGCATCACAATGGGCAGCAGGGATGTACAAAACTTTAATGTCTCATTCATTGTGGGGTCACTAGAAGTAGAAGGTGTTCACACACATCAATTTTTGAAAGAAGACCAATTTAAACCTGCTAACCAGAGCCCAGATTCTAACCACCGGAGCCAGCCGGTTCATTTCATTGACAATGAAGGTAGGAACTGAATATAAAATAGAGAAGCAGCAATATAGCAGTCCCTACAAAAACAATTAAAAAAATTAAAAAATTAAGGGAAATAAAAAGAGGTTAGTTAGCAAATAGATTCAGATGTCCTGTCAACCTCACAGGATCACCTCAGGGTAATCAAACTCTGCCATATGCACAATTTCAAAACTCTTCTCTTACAATATACAATCCTTTTCTCAAGTCAAATTTATATAAACCCTTTCTCAAGTCAAATCCACAAAACTAATCCCCACACAAACATGAAACAAAACACACACCCACAAACACCAAACGCAAATTTCTGCTGAACTGCAGTTTCAAAGAAACCGTTCTTATGAAGAAAAAACCACAAAACACCCCATACCACATTCAACAATTTAACTTAAATAAAGTCAAAGCTGCATCTGTGTCTACAGAGGCTCAGACCTTGCTTTGAAAATGCAGCGCCCTACCTACCTGTGTGTGCGGTTCCGCATCCCGCTGACTAGGATCAACCAGCCTGGGGGCGTGGGTGGTGGTGGAGGGGCTGGTTCCCTTCACTGCCTGGCCCCCCACCCCCAGTCCCCTCTCCCTCGCTCCTCCACGGATAGGCTCCAGCAGGCTCAGGCCTGTGGCGAAGATTGGAACAGACGGCTTCTTGTGGCCAATCAGCTGAAACAGTACAACATATACACTAAGATACCGGTATACAGGAGTAGGGACCACAGCCTCCTGGGCTTCTTGTGGTCAATCAGCTCAAACAGTACAACATGTACACTAAGATACCGGTATACAGGAGTAGGGACCACAGCCTCCTGGGCTTCTTGTGGTCAATCAGCTGAAACAGTACAACATGTACACTAAGATACCAGTATACAGGAGTAGGGACCACAGCCTCCTGGGCTTCTTGTGGCCAATCAGCTGAAACAGTACAACATGTACACTAAGATACCGGTATACAGGAGTAGAGACCACAGCCTCCTGGGCTTCTTGTGGTCAATCAGCTGAAACAATGCAACATGTACACTAAAATACCCATACACATGAGTAAGGACCACTGTCTCCTGGGCTTCTTGTGGTCAATCAGCTGAAACAATGCAACATGCACAGTAAGATACCTGTACACATGAGTAGGGACCAGTCTCCTGGGCTTCTTGTGGCCACTCAGCTGAAACAATTCAACATGTACACTAAGATACCCGTACCCATGACTAAGGACCACTGTTTCCTGGGCTTCTTGTGGTCAATCAGCTGAAACACTGCAACATGCACAGTAAGATACCTGTACACATGAACAGGGACCATGGTCTCCTGGGCTTCTTGTGGACAATCAGCTGAAACAATGCAAAATGTACACTAAAATACCCGTACCCATGAATAGGGACCAGTCTCCTGGGCTTCTCGTGGCCACAGCTGAAACAATTCAACATGTACACTAAGATACCTGTACGCATGAGTAGGAACCACTGTCTCCTGGGCTTATCAGCTGAAACATTGCAACGTGCACAGTAAGGTACCTGTACACATGAACAGAGACCATGGTCTCCTGGGCTTCTTGTGGACAATCAGCTGAAACAGCACAACAAGAACAGTAAGATACCTGGACACATAAGTAGGGACCACAATCTCCTGGACGCCCAAAGGCTTCTTGTGGCCAACCAGCTGAAACAATGCAACAGGCACAGTAAGATACCTGTACAAATGTGCAGGGACCACAACCTCCTTGATGCCTGAAGGCAAGAGCGGTCACGCAAAAAAGAAAAGAAAAAAGAAAAGAAAAAAGAAGTGGTGCAGAATAACAGAGGTGGAGCCAGCTTTTCACTATTTCTGCATTCCTATTTTTTACACTATGCTGGGTCCAGGCATTTTTGATATTTACATGAGATTTATTTTATTTTATGAAACTGAACTTGGACATTTCACACACTCACACACACACACACACACACACACACACACACACACACACACACACACACAAAACCATATTGTGAGCTGTACAAACTACTTTGGGGTGGAGGGGGTACCCACTAACGTGGCACCTTGTCCTTACTCGTACCCACCATGTTTTGTGTGTCAATGTGGAGGGTGCTGAAGAGGTGAGAGTTGGCACTAGACTTGCCCCACTGGTAGATCACCGCTGGTGATCCATCCATATCTTGTAGGTGACCCCACAGCTTCACACGTGGGTCTTTCCTGAATGCACCACGAAACGTTATGCATAAATTACAGTTACACTTCATATACTGGTAGTGGTGCAGATATCTACATATCTATATATCTATAATTATATATACATACATCAATATGTCTTTGAATTTGATGAACACATCACATAAATTAATATACATACATACATGCATGAATTCACACACATTTTTTTGCACACGTGCTAGGTTGTAGACTTGTACATTTGCAAACAGGTGCATGAATTCACACACATTTTTCTGCACGCGTGATAGTTTGTAGACATTTGCAAGCAGGCCTTTCCGAAACATACTGTTGTATACATATATAGTACATTGATACATGCATAAATTCACACACGTCTTTCTTTACACTGTGTAAGGTTACAGACTTGTACATTTGCAAGCACGCCTTTCTAGAACATGCTGTCTGAAGGTGTATTATATATTCCCATAATGTCTTTCCTAAACACACTGTGCCACTGTGCAATGTTGTACACTCACAATGAGTCACATGCAGGTCTTTACTGACAAAACCCCTGAACTGTACAGCCACTCACGAGTCTTTCCTTCGGAACAAATTCACACACAACTAGCTCTCTCCTGAGCACTTAACATAAACGGTACATACACACTGGCATTCCTGAACAGATCTTGCAAAGCTTTACATGCATGAATTCACATGCAAGCCTTTCAAGAATACCTTGTGTTAACTTGTAACTTACTCAGCACTCAAGGGGAAAGGAGGGGTGGGGGGAAGACAAATGAATGGACGGAAATGAAAGTGAAGGGGAAGGAGAAGAGAGCTTATAAATAAGAACACTTTACTGCAACAAGAACACTTTTTAACAGTTAACACTAGAATCACACAGGTGAACATATGTCATATATATATATATTAATGTGTAATGGCTGACAGACACAAACATACTCCTCATTTAACTATATGTAACCGCTGACAGACACAAACATACTCCTCATTTAACTCACAGTTGAAAACCCGCTTGCTCTTCCGAACTTTCCAATAGAACCCAGTTTTTGTTTTTTATACATGTATGTATAATATATATATATGATTATTATGAGTATGATACTCTTTCAGTCTTTGTATTTGATTTGCAATCATGAGATGTGTCCATGGTCCATGTATTGCTGTATTGCATGTCTGGGTTGCACTGACTGTTCCAGGATGTGTGCTTGCATGCCTGTGCTTTGCTGTTGGCGTTGGATCATCTGGTGAATGCATGTTTCATGTATTGATTCTGATGTTCATTATTGCTTTGAATTGTGAAGTGCTCTGAGCCAGTCTAATTGGATTCAGCTCAAAGCACCTCACAATTCAAAGCAAAAATCAACATGCTATATAAGTCATTAAGTGTTACGTATTATTATTATTAATATTATTTATATATATATATATAAATAATAAAGACAGGAGGTTTTGATTCTAGAATAGTTTTTCAACCCAAAGTGGGAAAAGAGGAAGACAACGAGGAGCCACTGAAGGAAAGACAATGGAATAATAAAATAAAGATAACCATAATTATGAAGATTTATGCCATACTTACCCCATCTTCCACATTACATGGAAGCGCAGAGTACTTTACAACATTATGCCAGCGATAGACAGACAGGCACACTAACGTACAACTTAAAAGTTACAGATGATGGCGGTGAAGATGATTGTGTAGAGACAGGAGGCTTAGAAAAGTTCTTCCAAAGAGAGGGAAGGTGGAACATGAAAAGGATGAGGAAGGAAGGAACTGGCTGTAAACAAAAAGAAAAGACGGGGAAGAAAAAAGGAATGTCCGGGGAAAAAAAAGGAAGGAACACACAGGCAAGAACAACAAATGAGGAGGAGGAGGAGTGAGAGGAGGAGGAGCGAGGGAGGAGGAGGAAGAGGAGGAGGAGAAAACCCCCAAAAAGGCGGCCTTACTTGGCAGGGTGCTGCACCACCTGCCACGTCTGCTGACTGGCCGAGCGATGGCGCAGGCCGTACTCCAGAATGGTCTCCAGCATCCCCACCTTGCTCTTGCTCGACTCTGTCGGGGCACTCTCCATTTCAGCCTCCCCAGCTGTGTTGCCACACTCTGGCTCCTCAGGCAAAAGAGGTGCCTGAGAGACAGTGGATCCAGGGAAGCAACTCTGCAACACCTTCTCAAATTTGTTCCCTTGAGCCTGAAAACAGAAACAAAATGAAAAATGATGTGCACTCTTGAGTCTATTGCATTTCACTTTTACCATTTTAACCAATGTTAATGATAAAAAAAAGTATTTAAAAAGTCCCTGTCAAGCTCTCTTAAATCCATACCTTAAAAAAATTAAAACTCTAGAGACACTCAAATTAGCCGCTCTTTAAAAAATGCTAGGTCAGCTCCAGTAATTATTTAACAAATGATTAACTGCTAAATATGAAGGTTTACAAAAAATTTTACTATCAGTGTACCACTTTACTAGTTTTAGCATGATTTAGTTTGCCTTCTATTTCTGAACACTGGGCATTGTAATTCACATCAACTGTTAATTTGTACTTCAGAACAGATTGTAGTTTCAGTCTGTGAAGCCTGCTAATGTGCTACAGCTTCAGTCTGTGAAGCCTGTTAATGTGCTATAGCTTCAGTCTGTAAAGCCTGCTAATGTGCTTCAGCTTCAGTCTGTGAAGCCTGCTAATGTGCTTCAGCTTCAGTCTGTGAAGCCTGCTAATGTGCTTCAGCCTCAGTCTGTGAAGCCTGCTAATGTGCTATCAATTATTCCTTTGGTTATCACTTTACAACTCATTCCACTTGTTGTACATGATGATACAATGGTCCCAATTTAAAAGCATTATGATAAATATTCACTAAGCAATTTGTTCAGCACTTTACTAACATACTACAGCTACAGATATTAAATAAAGCATTTATATGTAACCATACAAATTAACAATACCATGGTGATCTGCATAGCATCTTCAACACATTATGACACTATTACTAGTATTAGTCTATCAGACAGTTATGAACAATGAACACTGAAACACTTCAAACAGCAAAAAAAAAAAAAAAGAGAGAAAAAAACACAATTCAGTAAGCTCACATTATCACGAGGTGATGAACTTGACACAAATGCTGAGATGCTGTCTTGGACTGCTGCAGATTTTGTGTCATAAAAGTGACCCAAATCACCTTCTTCTGCATCCGACTTTGAGGTTGACGGGCCAGCAAAGTCTGCCCAACCTGAATCTGCTGAAGCCGTCACTCCACTCCCAGCCTGTCCACTGAAGTTGCCAAAATCATCAACATCATCGGCAGCACCAGCTGACTGTCCTGAGAATGCACCAAAGTCATCTGCGCCAGAACTTGGTGCTGGTGCAGCTGAAGACAAGGGCTGGGAGCTAAAGTCACCAAAGTCATCTTCGTCATTATTGCCACTGGTCACCTCTCCTGATGAAAAGTCGCCAAAATCATCTCCCTCCTTTTTATCTTTGTTGTCACTGTCATTGGAGGCTTCCCTTGATGAAAAGTCACCAAAATCCTCCTCCTTCTTTTGATCCTGACTGGTTTCCTTAGATGCAAACTCACCAAAGTCATCTTCATTATTGAACTCATTGCCAGTAACCTTCTCACCAGAGTCTGCACCACCATCTTCTGTTGGAATGGTTTTCTCTGGGTCTGGATGTCCACAGGGATCTCCAACATTGTTGATCGCTTCACCTGCATCCTCTTTCTGACTGGCTGGTAGGTCCACTGCCGGCTGTGCACTGAAATCACCAAAGTCATCCACTTTGTCACTGACCTCCTCTGCATCAAACTCAACACTGTTTGTCCGGAGAACAAGATCTTCAGGCTCAGTGACGTTCTGAGAATCAGTGCCGTTCTCACTGTCTGGGATCACTGGGGGGATGGAAGTTGAGGCTTCAAACGAAGCCCAGTCAGAATCATCTTGAACATCTTCATCAGCAGACACATCTTTGGAGCTGCTCTCTTCACCTTTGACAACTGCAGGAGAGTCTGAGCTCGGTGGTGACGTGTCTTTGGCATCACCCACTGTGACGTCTGAGCCATCAATCAGATCAGCCTTCCTCTCCATGCTGTCTCTACCTGCCAGCTCAACAGGCTGGCTGGAAACAGTTTCTTGATCACTGCCGGCCAAATCTCCTGAGCTTAAATGATCACAGTCCAGCCTGTCTTGTTTACGCTCTTGCCGTGGTAAAGAAGGGCTGCCTGAGCTATCTGTGTGCTCTTGTTCACTGACACCACTCTCTTCCTGATTTTGTGTTTCACTGTCACTCAGCTGCTGACCTTGCTCTTCCTGTTTTGAGAAAGGCTCAGACTCATCTGAAGCCGACACCTCGGTGCCCTCCTCGTTTCTTGGAGTGTCTGATCGGCTCTCGAAACCTATCTCCTGTTTCGGTTCAAGCTCCTGGCCCTTGTGCGGGACTGAATCGGATGACAGTGAGTCTGCAGCAGGACCTCCATCAGCTGGGGACAGGGACTTGCTGCTGGTTGTCTTGAGGCAATTCAGAAAAAGTTTCATCCTCAGACTGCACAATTCTATCCCCCTCCGAGATGGAGAAACTCTCAGACTTGGGCACAGGGGACATGTCGGTGCTGAAGACTCCAGAGTCGGTTGTTGTTGACTCTCGGCTCTTCTCCATCACCGTTTCAGATGTTCTTCCTTCAGCGCATTCGCCATCCTTGCCGGCTTCCATTTTTTCCTGGTGTGTGCTCTGGAGTTCCAGCGAACCTACCTGGGGTTTACTGTTACCATTTGAGTCACCCTGGAATGCTGCAAAATCAGCGAAGTCATCATCATCGTCATCTCCATCAATGACTGCATCACCACCACTCTTCCTTTCTAGGCCCAAGCCAAACTTGGACTGGCTGTCGGTGGCATTTCCAGCCATTTCATTTCTTTCTGGTGGTGGCACGCCCCTGTTTTCATCGCTGGTTTCTTGGTCAGATGGTAAACTGCCTTTGTCTGGAGAACTTCCCCTGCCTTCTGACTGGACATCAGCAGATCCAGCTTTTGACCAATCAACATCAAAGCCCACACCTCCAGCACTGCCGTAGTCACTGGTTGAGAACCCAGCAGCCGGAGCGCTGGCAAAGTTTCCAAAATCATCGTCTTCATCATCATCCCAGCCAGCTGCCTGGCCATCCTCCAAGTCCAAGGGCGGAGGGCTTGATGAGACGAATGGGATGAAGTTGGACATGATGTCTTTGAAATTTGTCTAACTGTAGTGTTACTTTGTCAGAGAGGCTGGCATGCCATCACCACAGACTTGGAAGTCTTCCTTTGTATGCCTCTATCTCACTCTCAACAGCTGAAACATAATAGTAATACTGTTTTAATTAACATTAACAACAAGTGAACAACAAACAAAAATCACATTAGCATGTAAATTTTAGATTTTAACATTTTAACATCCTGTCAGTTACACTGGTCACTTTTTTTTTCTTCTCTTTTTTCTTCTTCATAAAATTCATTCCCTGAGATGATCCATCTCAGGGAATGAATTTTATGAAGAAAAAAAAGAAAGAAAAAAGTAATATTACATACACAGCATTATCAAATAATTAACATTAATTTTAGTGTTAAAAACAAACAAACTATAATTACTATAAACTGTTAATCATTAATATTTTCATTACAACTGCAAAAGTACAAGAAATGTTTTCAAGAAATTTCACAAATGAAGCATGATACGTTAATAACCATATTATTCTGCAGTTATAATCAAAAGCACAAACAGTAGTTTATTTGCTATTACTGGTTAGTAATTTATTCCAATACAGAACTTTACCCAAGTCAGTAAATAACTAAATAACTAAGTGACTAAATTAGTAAATAGTAAATAGTACAAAGTCACAGTCAAACTCAAAGTTGAACAAAGCTAAGGCACATTGTTTAAAACTGAATACAATAAATAATAATTTTTAATATCATCAGTAATAATACTGATTACAGCTAAAGGACAGGCTGTAAGTGTAAGTCAGGGTAAGTGCTGATCCTGCTTCTAGGGCTAGTGAGTTCTAATCTGAGACTAGAGTGAGCAGACCCATACCCGTCAACCCATACAGTTTACTGGTATTAAAATATTTAAAAATCATTATTTGGGGGGATGGCCATATTGAAAAATGGATACAGGAAAACATCATTTTTATGAGATTTTTTTGTTTTAAACTGAGCAAAAAGACTGAAAAACTGTCAAACGAGCAGCCAACACATGCCACTGCCAAATGAACACTGACTGGCCTAGTGCAATAGGCAAAGAAATCTTGTCAGAAGTGAGATCTGAAGTCACGCATGCATTGCTTCTTCCTTCCACTGCCACACATGCTGGTTGGAATTCAAAATGCTGCTGCTACCAGCGAAAAACAAAAGACCCAGGCCTGCATAAGGAAAATTTATAGGTTTATACAGGTTCACAAACTCTGGACTAAGGTTTACTCCCAAAAGGGGTTGACAGCTATGCAGACCTATGTTGTTTATAATTATACACTGTCCTCTTTACTTTATCCCAGCTATACAAGTATCTGAGAAACTGACAATACGGAGCCCCTACACTACAGCATTGATGTCCCCTTCTAATAGTTCTGTATGGTGATGTTGCCTGATAAGTGACAGCTAAAGTGACAACACTCACCCAATACCATTACAAGATAGAGTGGTTTCTAGTTTCACCTGATGAGAGAAAGTCAGTAATTAGCTCCAGATGCTGACCTGTTGCTGGACACAAACTTTGTTTATTATAATTATTAACTTATAAAACACTAACACTGCTAATGCTAACTGTAGTTGGGTAGTAGAATGGTGGGAATTGGGGCAATATGTGATGATGTTTGGGGCAGAACCAATGGCAATGACTGAATCAATAAATGATCACCATTAATCAATAAGAGTATTACAATGGCCTAATGTCATAACCTGCACATGATTGATGTGTTGAATCTTAAACTGTGTTTCGCTACAGATGTTCTGACTGAGAGGTCAGGTTCGTTATCCGAGCCTGGTTCCATTTTTTTCCATTCTGATCTAAACCTCCTAATGGAGTTCCTTTATTTTACTGGTTAGAAAAGGCCTGTTCCGCATATCCACGATTAACAGGTTCAACTTTTCTATTTAATATTATGTGAAAAGGCCAGCTCCGCGATAGCCCACAATTAGCTTGGTCTGACTTTTCCATAAATGTGTATTCCAATTCTGTCTTCCACTATCCACAGACTTAGAAGATACCTCAGTTTTCTTCCATAAATTGAGTGTAAGATCCTACCGAGAGATTATAAAGTGAGGCAATGTTTTTGATGATACACCAGTTGTGAACTGTCTTTTCACAGGTTTGTAGCTCAGACTTTCGTAACCCCACGGACGATTTTGTGTTGACTTAATTGTTGTTTATGTTAAGTTCTCAGGGAATGAGACAACCAGATAAAGTTTACCTAGCTATATTGGCTTTTCGAACCTTTGTGCCTTCTAACCCATTCTTTTGTCTGCTTATGACATGCTTGTGACTTATGTTTTTTGATTCAATAATATTTGGAACTTTCATTCTCCACTTGAATTCGTGTTGAAAGAGAACGATTCTGTGAGTGACTCCAGTGAGTGAGTCACTGAGTGTGTGGATGTTTGTGGATGTGTTGTGTGTGTGTGTGTGTGTGTGTGTGTGTGTGTGCTGGATCAATTCCTGATACTGTGATAGTCATGAGATGCCACGTGCAAGTAATTAACGCAGACATGTTTATAACCTAACCTGCTAGCGTTCTCAGCTGCGGTGGCCACAGAATCGCTCGACAACATTTGATCCCTTCATGCACTAGAGGCGTTACACTTGGACTAAGTTGGACTTGGAGTCATTTTTCACATTTGTCTATGAAAAATCAAAACATTTAAAGGTACAGTTTTAAAAAAAATCATGGAATTGGAATGGTTCGTGGTTCTTAATCTTAATTTTTATAATATGATTAGTTATGATGTTAATTATCACTGTAAATCACTAAATGTCACTATTGGGCAAAAATAACAGATTCAATGTTAGGTCTTTAGATGACGGGTGGGGGAGAAAAAGGAAGTGCAGACTTCCCAAACAATCAATGGTAAGCACAGAAAGACACACGATGAAAATCCAGTCAAAACCGCGGCTACAGTACACCACACTCATTACCGATAACAACAAAATAATCGATGGTCAAGCCCACCTTTGATCATTCAGACTGTGACGTCGACACATTCTTGACGCTGAGGCAAAGGTAACTGATACGCTGTGAAAGTGAACGAATGCGACACTTTAAATTCATGCTGATCAAAAGAATATGTCCAACTTCAGTGATCATCAGTGTAAATTAACCTATGATATTTACACAAAAGCTGTTTGCACGTCATGTGCAGAATCGGTGTTCTTCAGCACTGGATCCTACTTCCGCAACACAGAGATGGCTGGGATATTAAGGGAACTAACCCGCTTCCGGGATTAGCTTAATTTTTGTTCTTCGATTTGCAGTTATCTCCCTCCTTCAGCATGCACTTATAAACAATTGAGAATCTTTCAGAAATAGTCGCACATATTCATACATGTACTTAAGAAATGTGCACGCACTACGTCTATGTCGAACTTGAAATTTCACCAACTCGCATGGAACTTTTGACGAATGATTTTATGAATCAACATACAAGGGAGTTACTGAATTAGCAGCGCTCGACTTGAACTGATACGTAACAGAAGCGGTACAACTAAAAAGACCGGAGTTGCCTGCGGAAACTCTTACCTGGCATGCGTGTAAATACAAGGTATATAAGCTCTGCCAGAGGCGGTACATCCTCAACCCGTCCCTAATAAGCCTTATGGTTTCTGTGGACGTTAAGCACCATGTTTACTTAGTTTACATCCTCAAGGTGAGCCGGTTTGACCTAGCGGTAAGGCGTTAGTTAGGCTGGTAAGCGGAAGGACCTCGGCCGTTCGATACCGCCGGCTTCGTCTCTCCTCACTCTTCAAAAAGGTTGTGGTTTGTGGACACCGTCTTGTGACTTTGTCTATCACGTCCTACTGAAACACTGATTAAAATGGCTCTCATCGCTGCCCATCTTAATGCAGGAATCATTCTGGTGGTGACAGTGTAGCGATAGGTACATAATCTCCTTCTTCCCCCACCTCCATACCCACTCCCCCCCATCATTCTCCCCGTCCCGCCTAATAAGCCTTATGGTTTCTGTGGACGTTGATGGAGCACCATAGTTTACTTTACATCCTCAAATTTGATTCAGCACGAGCGCTCTGGGCCTTGTTCTGTTTCAGATTCAGTAATGATTTTATGAAAACCAAATAACAGCGACTCGTTACTGATAAATTTTGCTTGATATGTGAGGCACAGAGAGAGAGAGAGAGAGAGAGAGAGAGAGAGAGAGAGAGAGAGAGAGAGAGAGAGAGAGAGAGAGAGAGTGCGTGTCAGTGTGTGTGTGTGTGTGTGTGTGTGTGTGTGTGGTGTGTGTGTGTGTGTGTGTGTGTGTGTGTGT
>JABMCL010001084.1:540000-555000 GCA_018857735.1 Alviniconcha marisindica | reverse complement strand
AACTTTCCTTCCCGAAAAGTGCTCATACTAAAGTCCAGTCCGTTTATGCTATAAGTTTACAACTAACGGCATTTAACGTAAATGACACATAATTGGAAAGGCTCTGTCCTGTGCCCTTTTACAACTCCGGTCAGTACCAGATTAAAGTCCAGTCCTGTTTATGCTCATCAAGTTTACAACTAACCGGCCAGTCGTTATGTTGACGTACATGAATTCTATAACTAACAGGCTAGTCCTGTTTATGCACATCAAGTTTACAACTAACCGTTTAGTCGTTATGTTGATGTACATGAATTCTATAACTAACAGGCTAGTCCTGTTTATGCACATCAAGTTTACAACTAACCGTTTAGTTGTTATGTTGATGTACATGAATTCTATAACTAACAGGCTAGTCCTGTTTATGCACATCAAGTTTACAACTAACCGTTTAGTTGTTATGTTGATGTACATGAATTCTATAACTAACAGGCTAGTCCTGTTTATGCACATCAAGTTCACAGCTTAACCGGCCAGTCGTTGTGTTGACGTACATGAATTCTATAACTAACAGTAACAGGCTATAGTCCTGTTTTTGCACATGAATTTTACAACTAACCGGCCAGTCGTTATATTCATGTACGTGAATTCTATAACTAACAGGCCAGTCGACTGCAGCGTGAGCTGGGCACTCAGTCCGCTTTTGGCATGACGTCACGGTGGATGTTGATGACGACCGGAAGTGACGGTCTGCTGGAACACCTGCTCGTCGCGAACATCACCATGGACAATGTGGTGGTTATTAACACGAGTCGACTGTCGAGTGTAAGGATCGGATCAAAGATTTTTTTAATTTTAGAAAGAGAATTTTTTTTTCTTTTTTCGTTTTTTTCCCCCCATTTTCTTTTCGTTTTCTCTGATCTGTATATAACATAATAGAAAAGGAACAGAGAGGGAGGGAGAGGGGGGAGAACTGGTTGCTAACTCGTGTGTGTGTGTGTGTGTGTGTGTGTGTGTGTGTGTGTGTGTGTGTGTGTGTGTGTGTGTGTGTGTGTGTGTGTGTGTGTGTGTGTGTGTGTGTGTTTGTTTAGCAGTGAAGCAATGTATGGGTTTTTAACGTGAGCTTGTACGAATTTTCGGGGCAAGCCCTTTTTTGAAAGCGACAGAACAACAGTTAAACAGTGATAAATCAAAATGGACTTATCCGTTTGAGGTTGTGGTGTGTTGACCTGTTTTGTATTGTGATATTAAATTAGCGTCCCATTTAACCGTCTATATTACGTGTTTGGGTCTTGCTTAAGAACGCTAGCAGTCACCCTTGGTTCAGACCCCCCCCCCCCCACCCCCCACCCCCACCACTAACTCCCTTCCCTGCCCAGCTGGCTATATCAGGGGGAGACACAACTGGCTGATCTGACTTAAAACGAGTTGTGTTTGGATCTTGTTTAAGAACTCCAGAATCACCCTTATTTCAGACCCCCCCCCCCCCCCAACTCCCTTCCCTGCCCAGCAGGCTATATTAGGGGGAGCCACAACTGACTGATCAGACTTAAAGCGAGTTGTTTGTCCATAATTTCAGGAGCAACTCCAGACGAAGAGGTCAACGAGGACAGTTCGCCAGACTGGACACAGCATCTACACTCTGGTGTGGACTCAGCAACAAAGGCGGGCGTGGGAACCAGTTCAGCTCCAGCGTTCACGATGTCGTGGCGATGCTTCAAGCGCTCTGTCTTCGCCTGGTTACAAAGCTTTGCCCGTCCCAGCAGTTGGCCCGGGCGCGCCTGGCCCGGAAGGGTTGTTTCCTAACACAGCGTGTGGCTATCATGGGCGTCGTCTGAGGGTTCTGGTTAAAGAGGTGGGTCGGGTCTGTTCTTCACAGGATTGCATCGTCCGCTACCTCTTTGCGTGAAGTCTTGACACATACGTTATCCACATAGACAGAATGTCGACGACAATGCTGGGTCTAACTCTAAGGCGGCACAGGATTGCATCATCCGCTACCTCCTTGCGTGAAATATTGACACCGATGTTATCCACATAGACAGAATGTCAACGACTATGTTGGGTTTAACTCTAAGGCTGTGTTGTTGTTGCAGTGGATGGCCTTCCACAACAAAATAAATGATGTTGATAGGCTGTGTTGTTGTTGCAGTGGATGGCCTTGCACAACACAGTTAATGATGCTGAAATGCCGTGTTGTTGCAGTGGATGACTTTGCAAGACAAAATTAATGATGCCGAAGTGCCGTGTTGTTGTTGCTGCTGTGGATGGCTTTGCAAAACAAAATTAATGATGCTGAAAGGCTGTGTTGTTGTTGCTGCTGTGGATGACCTTCCAAGACAAAATTAATGATGCTGAAATGCCGTGTTGTTGTTGCAACTGATCGCCTTCGAAAACAAAATTAATGATCCTGAAAGGCTGTGTTGTTGTTGAAATGGATGACCTTCGAAAACAAAATTAGTGATCCTGAAAGGCTGTGTTTTTGTTGCTGCTGTGGATGGCCTTTCAAGACAAAATTAATGATGCTGAAATGCCGTGTTGTTGCAGTGGATGGCCTTCGTGAAGCCATGTGATCAGCCAGGTGGAACAGCATGGTGTGGTCTGACGATGGACCTTCTGGATGTCGTCAGGCAGACTTTCAACTTCACGTAAGTGTGTTGTGACCAGATATACTAGTGTGTGTGTGTGTGTGTGGGGGGGGGGGGGGTGCGTGGTGATGTGTTTGTGTGGGTGTATGTTTGTGTGTAGTGTGTGCGTGCGTGTGTGTGTGTGTGTGTGTGTGTGTGTGTGTGTGTGTGTGTGTGTGTGTGTGTGTGTGTGCATGCGTGAGTGTGCGTGTGTGTGTGTGTGTGTGTGTGTGTGTGTGTGTGTGTGTGTGTGTGTGTGTGTGTGTGTGTGTGTGTGTGTGTGTGTGTGTGTGTGCTGCGCGCCGCGCGCGCGCAATATGTGCATGTGTGCGGGTGTTTGCCATTGAACTTTAAAATTCAATTCCATCAACGGTCCAACACAAATCATTTAACGATCAACGGGACTCGCCCACTCCCCCGTCACTCTCGTATGCTGCTGTTGCTTTAGCGGCGTTCCCAGCTAGCACTGCACTTGCACACTGACAAATTATGTGTTGGTGAGCAAGGTACGAGTTGGTGGACGCCACTGACGATGTGTGGGGACCGGGCACACAGCGGGCACCTCACGTCGGCTACTTCGGAAGGATCTTTAGACACGTGGGTATTTCGCCGTGTGTATGTGTGTGTGTGTGTGTGTGTGTGTGTGTGTCGTGTGTGTGTGTGTGTGGTAGCTGGTGTGTGTGTGTGTGTGTGTGTGGTGTGTGTGTTGTGCGTATGTGTGGTGTGTTGTTGTGTGTGTCATTGTACATCATGGCGTATGTGTGCTGTGTTCGTGTGTATGTGTGGTGTGTGTGTGTGTGTGTGTGTGTGTGTGTGCTGTGTCGTATTGTAGCTGTGTTTGGTGTGTGTGTGGTGTGTGTGTGTGTGTGTGTGTGTGTGTGTGTGTGTGTGTGTGTGTGTGTGTGTGTGTGTGTGTGTGTGCGTGCGTACATACGTACGTGCGTACATCTGTGCGCATGTGTTCCTTGCGTGCGTACGTATGTACACATGCGTGCGTGTGTGTGTGTGTGTGTGTGTGTGTGTGTGTGTGTGTGTGTGTGTGTGTGTGTGTGTGTGTGGCGCGCGCGCGCGCGCTGTTTGTGTGTGTGTGTGTGTGTGTGTGTCGTGTGTCGTATTGTGTGTGTGTGTTTCTCTGTGCTCGTATGTACGTACATATGTGTGTGCATGTGTTCCTTACGTGCATACGTATGTAACTACGTGTGTGCGTGCGTGCTGTGCGTGGGCGTGCGTGCGCGCGTGTGTGTGTGTGTGTGTGTGTGTCCTTGCGTGCGTACGTACAAACACACACACACACACACACCTCAGGCATCAAGCACGTCAGAATCAGGCACAAAACAGTAGCAGACGACAACATCGAGTCACCCTTAGCGGCTCCATTGTGTGCATGAGTCACACAGCTTCGTTGTCATCACGAGAAACGATCAATGGGCTACCGCAAACTCCAAGCACTGGTTTACGACATCCTTCCTCCAACCGTTGCCACAACTGGTTACGCCATAGGTCTCCAAAAACTGCCAGCTAACTGACGGTTTTTCGCTGGCGCTCAAACGGC
This sequence comes from Alviniconcha marisindica, assembly GCA_018857735.1. Classification (NCBI taxonomy): domain Eukaryota; kingdom Metazoa; phylum Mollusca; class Gastropoda; family Provannidae; genus Alviniconcha; species Alviniconcha marisindica. Next base: position 550,842 of record JABMCL010001084.1, on the reverse strand, counting down.
AGGAAGTTTGTAACTGACAATTAAAATTGTACCAGGCGTTCGTTTTGCAACCGCCCAGACTGTTCACGCCCGCACTTTAACCAAAGTCGTTTGAATCGAGACAGGGACCCACTGCCGTTTTCCGTTTGCAGAAGCGCCCGATGTTGACGTACATGCTTCGACGCTGTGTTCTTCTTTCGTGGGGCTTATTACGTCCACAGAAACCATAGGGACTGGGAGCCCAGGACGGCCACCTCGACTTTCACACAGCTCCTGAGCTCTGAAGGCTGATGATGATGAAGTGATGATTAATGTCCTCAGATGTCAGTTGACATATTAGGGACAAGTTGTGACCAATGCCGAAGCACGGTTCAATAATTCTTCACGTCCACGGAAACCAGAAGGCTCGTTAGGACGGACAGCTCAGGACGGCCACCTCGACTCTCACACAGCTCCTGAACTATGATCTCTGAAGGCGGTGTTGCTTCCAGTCTTATAAGGACCCAAACATTTCAGAGGGCGCAGACAGCGTCAGTAGATAGATGCACGGAGATAAAGAGATACACCTTCAGTGGTGTAACCAGTTTTGGAAGAGTTTGGAGGAAGGGTTCCGCGAAGCGAGACTTGGAGTGTGGGTGGGACTGCTTAGAGTGTGGGACCACCAAGGCAATGTTGTGGTGTCACTGCAGGAGGTGGACATTGGACTGGCGCCGGCTGCCCACATCGCAGAGAGGTCAACCACTCTGGACTTCTCTGATACCATCCTCTTCTCCAACGTGGTTATGATCTACCGGAAACCGGAAGTGACGCAGAATCCCATGGTTCTCTTCAGCGCCCTCAGCGTGCGGATGATCGCAGCCATCTTAGGATCCCTGGTGATTGTGACTGCGCTGATGGCTGCCCTGGACATGGCCTGTGGGTTTGGGGGCGATGAAGACAGCGCGGTTGTGGCTGAAGGTGGCACGCGCGACCCGTGTCGGCAAACAGTTGTATCGCTGGCTCGTCACCCTGGACAGAACGATGCGTGTGACCGTCGCGGCTATTCTCAGCGAAGGTATGAGACAGTGTAACCATCTTCGTGGATTGGATTTGCATGAATAAGGCTTTGTAAAAATAATGCGTGTACCTTTTGGACTGTGAATGAGACTATGTACTTGTGTGTGTGTGTGTGTGTGTGTGTGTGTGTGTGTGTGTGTGTGTGTGTGTGTGTGTGTGTGTGTGTGTGTGTGTGTGTTGTGTGTGGTGTGATGTGTGTGTGTGTGTGGTGGGATGTGTTGTGTATGTGTGTTGTGTGTGTGTGTTGTATGTTGTGTGTGTGTTTTTTGTTGTGTGTGTGTGTGTGTGTGTGTGTGTGTGTGTGTGTGTGTGTGTGTGTGTGGTGGTGTGTGTGGTGTGTTGTGTTGGTGGTGTGTGTGTGTGTGGCACGCGCGTGGTGTGTGTGTGTGTGTGTGTGTGTGTGTGTGTGTGTGTGTGTGTGTGTGTGTGTGTGTGTTGTGTACGCGCGCGCGCTGCGATGTGTTGTGTATGTTGTGTTGTTGTGTGTGTGTGTGTGTGTGTGTGTGTGTGTGTGTGTGTGTGTGTGTTGATGTGTGTGTGTTTTATTTGTTTGTGTGTGTGTGTGTGTGTGTGTGTGTGTGTGTGTGTGTGTGTGTGTGTGGTGTGTGTGTGTGTGTGTGTGTGTGTGTGTGTTTGTGTGTGTGTGTGTGTGTGTGTGTGTGTGTGTGTGTGTGTGTGTGTGTGTGTGTGTGTGTGTGTGTGTGTGTGTGTGTGTGTGTGTGTGTGTGTGTGTGTGTGTGTGTGTGTGTGTGTGTGTGTGTGTGTGTGTGTGTGTGTGTGTGTGTGTGTGTGTGTGTGTGTGTGTTTTGCCCACGCTTCGCCCTGATGCAACCGGCATGGTCGACCAGGGCGATAAATATCAAGCTACTTACTTATTTCTCATCTTTCCGAACACATAAACGGTTAAAAAAAGAACGTTAATATAATATATGACAGTACAAAACATTTGCGAATTTACGGGGTAAGCCCCTTTTTTCGAAGCGACAAAACAAACAGTGAAACTTAAAAATGTACATAGTATCCCGTTGCGATTGGTATGCTGAATGCCTGGAGTGTTTAGAAGACTGTTGGCATGACACTGACGATTTTTGTTTGTCTTGTTTTAGAGCTTTAGAAATCATCCATGTTTATTTATTTATTTATTTATTTGATGGTGCCAGTGTGTTGTGAAACAACCAAGGACAAGGCGGAAGGCCCTTAAACTATACTCGAAGGTGACTGGAAAATATGTTTCAAGAATTAACCAGTAATATTGTTTCATATTTTTTTCCGGGCAGCTTCTGAGCTTCAGCCTCATTCCCGTCCCGCTCGAATGTTGTTATGGAGCTGGTGGATGTTGTCCGTGGTGGTGGCAGCTGCCTTCAGTGGAACCCTCACCGCCGTCCTGTCCGTTGGCAGGCAACCACAGATCTTCTCCAGCCTCGAAGATCTTGTCGTCAAACAGCACGGCTACAAATGGGGCACTTTCAGGGATGCGTCTATATACATCCTCCTGCGAGTGAGCAGTGTACTTTTTTCAATCTTATTTTAGGTTCTGCTGGAAAACCGATCTGTAGATGGGCATTTTTTCCTCAATTTTTTTTCAGTGTACGCCTGTGCGTGTGCCTTTAGGAAACTGATCTTCTCCAGCTGAGTCTTGTGTGCGTGTAAATGTGTGTGTGTTGTGGTGTGTTTTGTCTCTGTGTGTGTGCATGTGTAGTGGGTGTGTGTGTGTGTGTTGTGTGTGTGTTTGTGGAAGACTGTGATGGGTCTTTTTTTATTTTTTGTAAGTGGTGGTACGTGTGGTGTGTGTGTGTTGTGTGTGTTGTGTGTGGTGTGTGTGTTGTGTGTGTGTGTGTGTGTGTGTGTGTTGTGTGTGTTGTGTGTGTGTGTGTGTGTGTGTGTGTGTGTGTGTGTGTGTGTGTGTGTGTGTGTGTAGTGTGGGTGTGGGTGTGTTTGTGTGTGTGTGTGTGTGTGGTGTTGTTTTAGTGTGGTTGGATGTTGTTTTGTTTGTTTGGTGTGTGTGTGTGTGTGTGTGTGTGTGTGTGTGTGTGTGTTGTGTGTGTGTGTGTGTGTGTGTGTGTGTGTGTGTGTTGTGTGGTACAGACCTGTCGGTTGTGTGTTGTGTGGCACGCTCGCTGTAAGTGAGTAGGTGTGGTGGTGAGGTAGTGTGTGTGTTGTGTGGTGTGTGTGTGTGTTGTGTGTGTGTGTGTGTGTGGTGTGTGTGAGGGCGCAGGCCGTGTGTGTTCTCTCTTTCTCTCTCGCACGGGCATACGCACGCACGACGCAGCACGCACGCACCACAACCACACACCACACACACACACACACACACACACACCACAACACACACACACACACACACACACACACACACCACACACACACACACTCAGACACTCACTCACTCACTCACCTAATCCAGACGAGGTCTGTTAGCCACAACTATGACACACTAGTATATTAACTGGCTGGACGGTTACCAGAACAGCAACGATAGCGTGCTCCAAGCACTGTGGGCCGGAATGGAGAGGTTCGCTTCACAAGACCGGGACGTCCTGAGCCTGGACATCAACGTCCTGGCCCACAAGGTCCTCAGTGAAGACTTCGTGCTGATTGTCGCTGTATACTCAGCGGGAAAGCTCATCAGCGAAATCTGCGGCCTTGAGATCGTGCCTGTGGACTTGAGAAGAAATATGTTCGGTCTCGTGTTCCCTAACGGATCGTCTCTCACCAGGCCCTTCTCTCAAACGTGAGTACTAATGGATGTGTGACCATTCTAGTGTGTATTCAGGCATACACCACCATAGGAACAGTTGCTTGAACCTTACATGAACGAAATTTATCTCCATTTCATGCAGCCTCACCTTCCAAGTGCCGGTCAGTTCAGAAACGTAAGTTAGTAACTTTGGTTTTTAACGCTCATTCAACCAGGACGGTTTGTATAAAGGGCGAACAATTCAGAAACGTCAGCCGTAAAAAAAAAAGATATAAAAAAAAAGAGTATGTACTTTTTCAGTTATTTGTTTGTTTGTCATTATTCATTCACTCTTTCGTTTTTCTTTCTAATTTGACAGTGTTTTGCACCAGGCTAACATTAAATTGAATCAACAAACAAGGGAGTTAATTAGCGCTCGTAATACGTAACGCAAGTACAAGAACAAAGACCTGAGTCGCCTACGATAACTCTCACCTGGCATACGTGTAAATACAAGGTACATAAACTCCACCAGAGGTACATCCTCTGTAGGTGACTCAGGTCTTTGTTGTTGTGCTTGTGTTACGTCTTTCGAGCACTAATTAACTCCCTTGTTTGTTGATTCTGCACGAGCGCTCTGGGCCACGTTCTGTTTCAGATTTGTAACATTAAATTGTTCTACGATATGATCCCACCAGAGTCTGATGTGATTTGAGACTGTATTGCCACTGTACTGTTCCATTTTTCGGTGGGAGGGTCTTATTGTCCGTGTCCGCTGTTTTGACAAACTAACACCAGAGCGAAAGAAAGAGAGAAGGGGACAGACAGGTCAAGGAGTTAAGGAATTTATTTCGGAAACCCCAATGGAGTACATGAAACATCAACGAAAGAAAATTAATTTGACAAATTTCACAATGGTTAGACACGGAAATAAACCAAAAACTACAAATGCATACAATAAAAAAAAAACAAGCAACAACAAAACCACACGTGCTTCAAAATATATATAAAATACAAGAAAACAGAAAATGCAGGATCATCAAAGAAGACAAAAACAATACACAAAAACTAAAAAGAAAAAAATAGACGAGGTACAGCAAACACACAATAAAATGGAGACAAAAGGGTGGAAGGGGGGTAGACAGATAGACGGAGAGAGACAGACAGACAGACACAGAGAGAGACATAGAGAGCGACACAGAGAGAAAAATGTTTTTATTCGAGTAGGCCATAGCCCCTATTGAAGGGGGGATTGCACACAGACAGACATACAGGCAGACAGAGAAAACCAGTCTTCGAGTGGTGGATTTCAGTGTGCTTCTCTGCTTTGATAGTTGGTTTCCTATTGTCTCTCACTTGCCACAGAATCCTCCGCCTTCAGTCGAGCGGCCTGCTCTCCCAGATGACGGACAAGTGGTTCCCACGGGCCACCTGCCCCCCGACACCCCCGGGCCCCGTGGTCATCTCCCTGCTGCACGTGCAGGGCGTGATGCTCGTGCTGCCCGTGGGGTTGGGGGTGGCCCTGCTGGTCATTCTGCTGGAGGTCATCTACGCGAAACGGCAAACCGGAAATGGTGACCAAGACACACATTTATGACGTGGAGATGTAACGATTTGGACCTTTGTGGACAGAAATGTGCAACTGTCAAAAGGGTTCTTTCATACACAGGGCGCAAAGACATAGTCATAGCCACAAGCAGATAAGTAATTCATTTTTCATCGTTTAACTGTTGCTTAAGTGCTGTTCTGTCGCTTGAGAAAGGGGCTTACCTCGCTCCGTAGACCCATGTGTTTAAAACCTACTACTGCTAGCAAATTCTCTACTGCCCTTTCCCTCCCAAACTTGGTCTTAAATTAGTTCGGTTGACCGGGGGAGGGAAGGGGGACGGGGAGAGGGAGGTGCGAGGGGGGGCGTGCGTGCGAGCGTGTGTGTGTGTGTGTGTGTGTGTGTGTGTGTGTGTGTGTGTGTGTGTGTGTGTGATGTAAATCTTGCTGCTGTTTGGCTTCTTGTGATTTGAACTGCTTGTAGTTTTCTGCTTGCGGTGTATCACAAAGGGAAGGCAAAGTGGACATATTTTTATTTTATATTTCAGTTTTGCACAGCGCGCCGAGCTGTTCTTATGTTAAAGGCTCGCGCTTTACAGATGTATGATGATGGTTGTGGTGATGATGATGACGATGAGGAGGAGAAGGAGGATAAACACCGACAAGCATCTTTGTTGTTGAAGAAGGTATTCCTTAAAAAGTAAAATCCACCTTTTGATCATTTTAGCCGTGCAGTCAGCCAGCGTACCAACTAATCCTGTGTATGGCCAACCGACCAATAACGACTTTCTACGCAAACGTGCACACAAACAGCTAGAATAGTCTAAAAGACAAAGCGAACACGGCTGTGTTTTGCAAATCACACTTTACCAAATCTTTAAACAACAGCATCCATTTCATGAATTCATTCACATTTCGACAAGAAATAAATAGACTAATAAATTAATGGACACGAATAATAAATAAAATATATACATAAACCAATTAATCAATGAAATCAAAGAAGAAGAAAAACTGCCTGCACAAATTATGCATGATTTTCAAGGCGCTCAGAAATGTTGTTTCTTTTCACACGCCAAATTAATATAGTATGCATTGTAGCTTACATGAACTGTGAATCTCTGCAACTGTCCTTTAAAGGCAGTAGCCTATATCATGTAATTGCATTTCATGAAAATGCCTTGCACTAATATATCTCATGAAAATGCCTTGCACCTTGGGAAATAACCGAGGTCGGTGCGTGTTCAGTTGGAAACACTAAGCAGCTTATAATGTATAATATACGGAGAACAACACGAGCATCAAAACAAACACGAAAAACCGATTTGAATATAGTGTCCTCACTGTGCGCGTATCATACCAGCTCGAAATAAAGTAAACATGGTGCTTAACGACCACAGAAACCACAAGGCTTATTAGGGACGGGCACCAGCTCGAAGGACCATGGATCTGTATGTGCCTGTTACAGGTCCATGCGAAAAGGGGTGAGCCGGCTTGGCCTTACCGCTGGGCCAAACCGGCTCACACACGGCTAGCACAGACACTCAGGTCAAGGGCTTCAGCCTCACGGGGCACTTGAGACGCCTGAAAGGCGTGGGCTGCCCGTAGTTGGTGTTCCACGAGGGCGGCCGTGCCAGCGCGTGCTCCTGCTTCTTGCGAGCCATGTCCAGCCTGACCACGTCTTCCTTGCCCAGCCGCTTCCGCTTGACGTAGCCCGGGGCGTCCGCGGGCGTTCTCCTCCCGTCCGGCAGGTGGGCGGGGGGCTGGCGGCCCGGCACCAGGCGGTGGTGGGGCCGGCAGGCGTTCTGCACGATCCACCCCCGCCACGAGTGGGTGGAGGGGTCCGGGTGGAAGCCCAGGCTGTGGTACGTGTGCGGCTGCACGCACGGGAAGTAGCTGCACTCGTGGTGGTGGTGGTGGTGGTGGGGGGCACCGGCCAGAGGGCACAGTCTCTGCAGGGCTCTGGTCGCTCTCGCGGCCTGTTTACGGCTCTGCCTCGACGAGGGAGGGGATGCTCTCTGGATCACTGATGGCAGAGACGAGGCGACGGCGACGGCGACGGAAGAGGACTGAGCTCCGCCCTGTTGTTCCGCGGCCCCGGAACTTGGCACGAGCTCTGAGTCTCGGTCGGTGGCTTTGGCCGTGGCTGGCGCCGGTTGTTCTGCTTGCCCGGGTGTTGCCGCGTCGACGGTCGCACTGAGGTCACGCACCTCGGGTTCCTGACTCTTCTGCGCTGGTTGCGAGGCTTGCCCGCCCTCCTCTGTTGCCTCGGCTTGTCCGCCAGGCTCTCTGCGGCACAGTCGCCTACCATGATCCCGACGACCTTGACCTTGACCCCGACCCTGGGCATGACCAGGGCGAAGACCGTGACTAGGTCGAAGCGGTGGCAGCGACCTGTGCGCTCGCTGGATGCTGCCTCTCTTGAAAGGCAGCCCGACAGTGTATGAAACGCCCGTACCTCCTCCGCTTGTGTTCCGAATGTAATTATTGGTACCGCTCCCGCTCCTGGGTTTGATCCGCGCCGAGCTTTCAGCCGCCGGGTAATCGTCTCTCGAGTTACTGCTGGGAATCACTGGAGGAGACTTGGACGGTCCGTGCTCCTTGTGTTCGTCTTTATTCGACTCAGTGTGTTCTGCGTCTGGCTGGTTTTCCAGGGGAGCCGGACTGTTGGGGATGCGGGGAAGGCCTTCACACCCAGTCGCTGGTGGTTGGCGCACTTGGTACGACTCCTCGGCCCGGCCTAAGGGGCTGGCCTTTCGTTCGCTTAAAGTCAGGCCGGGTAAAGTCAACTCTTCCCGCCGCTCTGGTAGTAGTAGTAGTAGTAGTAGTAGTAGTAGTAGTAGTAGTAGTAGTAGTAGTAGTGACGACCCTGTGTTCGGCGTCACAGACGATCCGCGCGTGACCAGGCGACACGTTCAGCGTCCTCGCGGGCACGCGCAGCTGGCTGAGCTCCTCGTGCAGGCGTCGCACGGCGCGCGCCCTCTCTGTCTCTATGGCAGCCATGTGGCGCTCCAGCAGACTGACGTGCAGGGCCAGACGTCGGCTGTGCACCGCGTTGCTGCGGCGCGTCTTCAGAGCCGGCGGGTGGTCCATCTCCTGGGGTGCACGTGCTCGAGACCTGCCGGTCTCTGAGATGAGGCAGTAGGCGTGCATGGCGAACTCGAACGGTCACGTCCAGAGCAAAGAAGCTAGCGCGCTCGGTGATCTACGTTCAAAAGGCCGGGAAAGGGTAGCCGTCGAACAGACCAGCGTTGAAAGCAGCTGCTGTTTCCGAAAGCGACACTAGGAAAACTTCTGAGAGACTGGGTCGATCTCATGCGGACTTTCTCGAACGCGTGGACGCCATGACGAACTGAAGTGAAGCAGAACGAAGAGGACATTGAGGTCTTGATCAGCAAGTCCCTTTCAGTTAACTAACAAAGATGATCGCGGTTAGAGGTGATTTGAGGAGCACGTCGGACACGACACTGAATTGACAGTTTTGCCTTCCGTCACCTTGTCCGCACTGATGATGAAATGGCGTGCACGTGACGTCCCCTCACTGGCGTCTTCTGTTCACTGGGTGTGTAAGACAGGCTGCTGTTCAAAGCCTTAACTCAACCCGCTGATGTGAGATGTAACGACGGGTGCACACAGAATCGTGGCTCAACAGTGTAAACAGAAGGCGAGGCTTCGGTTACGTCATCGTTTCTTCTCTTGTCACAGAAGCAGGTGGAGCACCTGCAGCATAAAGTACGTCATGGGAATAAAAGCATACAAAAAGTTCACACACACACACACACACACACACACACACACACACACACACACACACACACACACACACACACACACACACACACACACATCTCAAGAACAGCTATAGCTTGTTTTCTTCAGTGTCACGAATTTTAGTGGAAGTAATGTTTCTATCAAGACGGACAAAAGTACAAATACTGGTTATTCCGTGACGGCTTTATCTGATTATGTAAATCGGAAGATCAAATTCGGGTTATAGACCTACGTTCGTCCTATGTTAAAACCGGAGACTTTATTGTTTCAATGGGAAAGGGCGATCGCACTGGCAAAACGAAAAGGTTACATCACGAGCGTGAAAATATGCACATTAAGTAAGTAAGTAAGTAAGTAAGTTGGTGTTTTACGCCCAATATGCACAGCACAACTGTGTTTTTAAGTAATAATTTATTCTTTGACCCTAGATACATTTCGAACGCGTGTAAGCTGGTAACGAAACGATCCGCCGAACCTGGGCACGTAGGCTTAAACGTGGCGATTACCCAATGCTTTCTACAACTGACGTCAGTTGGATATTGATCATACCCACTACGAACGTGGGCAACTTGCCGAAAGCAAACGTCCAGCCAATGAACATTAGGGCTCAGTTATTGGCTGCTAATTGTTGTTTTACACTCAGGCACTCGCAAAGGTCGTATCACTGCGAAACACGTCATCAAATCACAAGCTGAGGCGTCATTCACTGTTTAAGAAACACGTTATTATGATTTTGAAGAGGATTAGGTAAAATGAAGTTGAATGACCCGGAAGGGCGCAAATTAGAAAGGCAGAAATCCTGGCAATGGACGAAGTATTCACAGACAGACAGACAGACAGACACAGAGAGAGAGAGAGAGAGAGAGAGAGAGAAGAAGAAGAAGAAGAAGAAGAAGAAGAAAGTGCTATATTCTGACCTACTGCAGGCTTGACGTAGAGAAGCTGGGACAGCTTTGCATTTTCCGCAGTGAAGGGAACCTTATTCTTTCTGCTTCCGCTGTACTTTCCACCGCCAGTATTAGAGACGTAGAACCGAATTTGCAATTCAGTAGAGCAAAGTCACCGATGGTTCTTTGTCAGACGCAACAATGCGCCATTCTCGAACGCATGTAAATGTGAAATAAGCCTACGCGACACTGTCTAGCTTCACATTCACTTTCATGACTTCAAAGATATATTGCCTCGCGGCCTCGTGTTCCATACAGTGCCCTAAGGAGTATATGGCTCACAGCTGCTCGGAGCTATGGGGCTAAAGCTGCATGCTGTTCAGACTTTAGAAATGCCCCAGAACCCAATGGACTCTATACACGCTGCACCAGAGCACGCAAGGAAAACACGCCGCCCCATTCATCACTTGCACTTCTGAAGGACTGAGTTGTTCGCGTTCGAATCGCGTCGACTACGAGCCGGAGTGAACGGCGGGCTTTCCTTTTCCTTTAACCCTTTCACTGCCATGCTTGCCAGCGTGTCACTCGGAAAACGACCAGCAAAAGTGAACAGCTCCAGAGAAACGTACTCACCTACTCGACGACACACAAAGAAAATGAAAAACGTGAGCTCTTTCGACCTTTTGTCTTCTTCTGGTGTCAGAAGAGGGATAGAAAACAATAAAAGAAGAAGGAAGAAAAGAAGAAGATAGACAAGAAGTTGAAGCAAAACAATTTTCAGAATCTAAACGTAAATTTAAAAGAACGTCATCAAAATGACGAAAAGTGCCAAATTTGAACTCATTAAGGCCCCCCCCCCCCCCCCCCCCCCCCCCCCCCCCCCTTTCGCATGAGCAGGTGTTTCACAGGACTTGTTTTCTCCAGTGT
>JABMCL010001084.1:495000-535000 GCA_018857735.1 Alviniconcha marisindica | reverse complement strand
GCCCAGGACGTCCACCTCTTCCTTCACACAGCTCCTGAGTTCTGACTGTAACGCTGCTTCTTGTACTTCAGTGTTGCTCTACGTCCACAGGGACCGTAGGGGCTATTAGGGGAGGGAGCCCAGGACGCCCACCTCCTCCTCCACACAGCTTGTGAGCTCTGACTCTGACTCTTCTTCTTCTTCTTCTTCTTCTGTGTTGCTTTACGTCCACAGAGACCGTAGGGGCTATTAGGGGAGGGAGCCCAGGACGCCCACCTCCTCCTCCACACAGCTTGTGAGTTTCTTCTTCTTCTTCTTCTTCTTCTTCTTCTTCTTCTTCTTCTGTGTTGCTTTACGTCCACGGAGACCGTAGGGACTATTAGGGACGGGAGCGCAGGTCGTCCACCTCCTCTGTCACACAGCTCCTGAGTTCTGATTGTAACGCTGCTTCTTGTACTTCAATGTTGCTCTACGTCCACAGAGACCGTAGGGACTATCAGGGACAGGGGCCCAGGTTGTCCACCTCCTACTTCACACAGTTCGTTAGTTCTGACTGTAACACTGCTTTTTCTTCTTCTTCTTCTTCTTCTCCAGTGTTGCTTTACGTCCACAGAGACCGTAGGGACTATCAGGGACGGGAGCCCAGGACGTCCACTTTCTCTGTCACACAGCTCCTAAGCTCTGTTAGTCACCTTCAAGTACGTCCACAGAGACCGTACAGTGTAAGTTCAGGTCGTCCAGGTCGTCCACCACCTCTGTCACACAGCCCCTGAGCTCTGTCTGAACACTGCTTCTTCTTCTTCTTCAGTGGTGCTTACGTCCACAGAGACAGTGGGGATTATTAGGGACGGGGAGCCCAGGACGTTCACCTCCACCTCTTTTACACAGCTCCTGAGCTCTGACTGTGACGCTACTTCTCGCTCTTCTTCTTCACTGTTGCTTTACATCCACAGAGACCGTAAGGACCCAGGTCGTCCACCTCCTCCTCTTTTACACAGCTCCTGAGCTCTGACTGTAGCGCTACACTATACGCTAGCTGTCTATACTTGGTCGCTCCAATGAGAGGAGTTTGGAACGGTATCAACAGCACCCGACGCTGTGTGACAGTGGCGACTTAACGATAGCCTGTTTTCTGTCGGGTTGCGGTATCGACTCGGCGGCACGTAGAAAGTCATTAATTACAGCTGGGGTTTGGAGGCCAGTTAGTTCGCTTTGCCAATATTCTCTCCCTTTTTCTCGTCCATTTCTCCTCTGCTGTTGCCGCGTGCTGTTCGCCTTTGACCCGGGCGGTGTCAGCGAGTTTGGTTCTATCAGTTTAGCGTCTCGTGCCACTTTGTGTGGTAGAGACGGCCGCGGAAAAACCAGGAGATTGAGGTTGGGAAATTAATGCTGCACTAGCTGTTACAACCACTTTGCTTATGTCCTAACGGAGCAACCGACTCCAAGAAACATCACGTGCCTTATTGATAGGAACTGAATTCATACACACACACACACACACACACACACACACACACACACACACACACACAAACACACGCGCGCGCGCACGCATGCAGACACGCACATGTGCGAGCGCGCGCGCACACACACACACACACACACACACGCGCGTGCACACACACAGCTCTACACACTCACACAAAACACAAACATATCTACATACTCACACAAACAAACACACACACACACACGCACATACACTACACACACACACACACACACACACCTCTCTCTCTCTATCTCTCTCACCACACACACACACACACACACACACACACACACACACACTCCTCTCTCTCTCTCTCTCTCTCTCTCTCTCTCTCTCTCTCTCTCTTCTCTCTCTCTCTCTCCTCCCCCCTCTCTCTCTCTCTCACACACACACACACCACACCACACACACACACACACACACACACACACACACACACACACCACGCACGCACGCACGCACCACACCCACACACACACACACACACACACACACACACACACACACACACACACACACACACACACACACACGAGTGTTCAAGTCGGCACCCATTAAAAGAGATTTATTGTTGTTATTGTACTTTTTTAAGGCCGAGCCGTCTCCGGAGAGGCGCTGGCGAGTACCCGCGAACTGCAACGAGCGGGTGAAGGAGGGGAACTATACCTAAGCTACACTGTCATCACCAAAGGGATTTTGCGGTGAACTTCTCAGCTGTGGTCTTGGGGCGCCCAATAGAGAGAACTATACCTAATGCTACACTGTCATCACCAGAGGGATTTTGCGGTGAACTGCACAGCTGTAGTCTACTATACCTAACGCTACACTGTCATCACCAATGGGATTTTGCGTTGGAACTGTTCAGCTGTGGTCTTGGAGCGCCCTATAGAGATAACTATACATAACGATAACGCTACACTGTCATCACCAATGGGATTTTGCGTTGGAACTGTTCAGCTGTGGTCTTGGAGCGCCCTATAGAGATAACTATACATAATGATAACGCTACACTGTCATCACCAATGGGATTTTGCGTTGAACTGCACAGCGGTGCAAAATAATAATTATTATTATAATAGTGGGGTCTTAGAGCGCCCTGTCGGGAGAACTATACCCAACGCTACACTGTCACACCAGAATGAATTCTGCACTAAGATGGGCAGCAATAAGAACCCTTTTAATGTTTCGTTAATTATGAGGGCAAAATCACGAGACTGTGTCCATTAACCACAACTTTTGAAGCGAAAGGAGAGCCAGCCGAGGAAATGGAACCGATCAATGTCGTCCACTTACCTGCCCAGCGCTTTACCGCTAGGCCAAACCGGCTCACACCGGCGTTGAGGGCCATTTCACTGTTCTGTTAAACGAGGAGAGACAACAGGGACTGACAGCTTGTCGAGTAAGTAAGTAATTAATTAATTAAACATGGTGCTTAACGTCCACAGAAACCATAAGGCTTATTAGGGACGGGGAGATTGGGGAAGGGGGAGATTATGTACCTATCGCTACACTGTCACCACCAGAATGACTCCTGCATTAAGATGGGCAGCGATGAGAGTCATTTTAATGTTTCATTAATTGTTAGGGACAAAATCACAAGACAGTGTCCACAGACCACAACTTTTGAAGAGAAAGGAGAGCCGAAGCGGATTCGAGCCGAGGTCATTCTGCTTACCAGCCTAACCGCTAGGCCAAAACGGCTCACAGCTTGTCGACCATTACACTCTACACATCAACTCTTTTGGGGAGGTTAAGCCTCCGGCCAAGGCAGTCGATGCGTGAAGTGTGGACAGTCCAAGTCCCATTCAGTTCTGTTCAAGATGGTATCTAGGAGCTTGAAAAAGCCCATAATTGTACGCTCCATCCAGCCATTCCAACGTTTCCCCAACATTGTCTTTGAATCAGTTCCAATGTTCGTCTGACTGACGATGGCCCTCTCTCCTACTTTCAAGGAAGATCGTCGAGCGCTTCCCACGCTCGTCTCCTCCAGGCGATCGATGGTGTGATGTCCTTGGCTTTGTCCCCGTGGTTAGTGTCTCAAGTTCCTCAACACATGAGACCTACAGAAAACACCCCCCCTCCCCCCCCCCCCCCCCCCCCCCCCCTCCCAAAAAAAAAAAGCATTACCAAATTCATGCACCAAACATTTCTCAGGGCCCAAATCGAACACGTGTCCATCTGATAACATGTCGAGCGTCGCACCATTAGGCCAACCCAACTCTCGTCGGGGTAGCCTTGAACTGAGTGAGAAACAAACGCACTTATCAAGTGTTGGAACTTCGTGTGCATGAGAGGGTTGTGTACCCTGCTGCACAGTGGTAATAATTTGTACGAGCAGAACCCGTCAGCTTGGAAAGTCTGATCTTCTCTAACCGTTTTTGTTTTGTGTTTGTTGTTGTTGTTTTTGGTCCAAAGGGTAGAAGAAATCGAACTCAGGGCTTACAACAGGGATTTGCAGATCGGCCTGTCTCTCTCTCTCTCTCTCTCTCTCTCTCTCTCTCTCTCTCTCTCTCTCTCTCTCTCTCTCTCTCTCTCTCCACACACACACACACACACACACACACACACACACACACACACACATACATACACACACACACACATACATACACACACACACCCAAACACACACACACACACACACACACACACACACACACACACACACACACACACACACACACACACACACACACACTCACACACACAGCGCATAGGCTATATCAAGGTTTTGATTTTGAGTTCTTCAACCTGCGGGACAAACGTGTGTTGACTGACTAACAACGCACCTCTTGTCCCGAACACTGATTCTTAGAGAAGGTGTGACAGGCGACTGGTAGAACTCATGGTTTAAACAAGAATTTATTGACTGCGTCAGGTTTGCACGTACAGTTCCGCTTATCCGCCTCCGACTCACGAAACTCTCTTTCAGCCGTCTAACTGCCATGCTATATTCAAACATATAAGAGGTTCAAAAGAACGCTATTTACGAGGACAAAAACACAATCTGCAAATTTTCGGAGTAATCCCCTTTGTCTTTAAGCTACAAAACGACACTTGTGAAACTGTGAAAAACGATGAAAAATAAGATGAATAACTAAATCACTTAGCTGTTTTTCCTGTCCAGGGCTTGGAAGATTATATACCTATCGCTTCACTGTCACCACCGGAATGACTCCTGCATTAAGATGGGCACGATGAGAACCATTTTAATGTTTCATTAATTGTGAGGGACAAAGTCACAAGACAGCGTCCACAGCCCACACAGTGCAAAATCTTGTCCATAGAGACTATTCTAAGAGCACGCGCGCGCGCGCGCACACACACACAACACACAACAACACACACACACACACACACACACACACACACACAACACACAGGAGCATTCTGACTATACACAGCTTAATTTACACATCTTAGAGACTTGAGATGAATGAAGACAGCAGCACGGAACAGAAAACATGGCTGGTCTAGTTTTCGGAAAAGAAATGTTTTTAGATTACATTTGAATGAGCCCAGAGAGGGTTTCTGTCGGAGAGGAAGGGGAAGGTCATTCCATGTAGATGGACCGAAAACAAAAAAAGGCGCGTTTTCGCTCATTATATGTGTGTATATGTTTTCACTCATTCATTCCTGCTTCATATATGTACATAATTTTTATTATAAATGATACCTTACATTTTTTCTCAGTTTTATTATATTAATATTATATTGCATTTTTCTCTAAATGTTATTATATTAATGTTATTCAGTAGCTTGACTGGTTTTGACTGAACCTAAACTACAATTCTTGTAAAATAAAATGTTCGAGTTCGATCTGGTCTCCGACACTGTCCTTCCACACTCCCCCCCCCCCCCCCCCCCCCCCCCCCCCCCTCTCTCTCGCTGCGTGTGAAAGCGAGCAAGAGAGAGAGAGAAACAGAGAACTCGAACTCGAAAACTTTATTTGACAAGGATTGTAGTTTAGGTTCAGTCAAAAAACTAACAACTAGTCCTTGCTAAGCCTGCAAAATTACAGGCATCATTTATATACATATAGGCAGGAATGAGTGAGAGAAACGTTATACATCACAGAGAGAGAGAGAGAGAGAGAGAGAGAGAGAGAGAGAGAGAGAGAGAGAGAGACACACACACACACACACACACACACACACACACACACACACACACACACACACACATACACACAATTACGCCTTCTATCCAAACTTGTCCCTCAAGGATTGGATGCTTCGCTCAGATTTCTCTAGAGGTCCTCTCGGTCACCCAAGATATCCCTGGCCAGCCTGTCCCACACGGGGTCGCTTGACGTGACTCCCCTCTGCACGTGCAGCACGTTTCGCTCGGGCACCATCCGCAGCAGCTTGTCCAGGGAGGCCATGGGGGGCAAGTGGCGGGGGTCGTCCAAGAACAGCACGAGCACGCGGTCAGGGAGCGTGTCGGTGATGCTGCGCTGTGCCTGCTGAACCGTGAAGCCGCACAGCCACTTGTCCTCGGCGAAGGCTCGGGTCACCAGCAGCAGGACCTGTTGTGGGTGAAGTGAAGCTCGTTAGTTAGTACATGCAAATGGATTGAACGTCCTGTCAACCGCACAGAGTCATTTCAGGGCGACGGAAACGAAACATTAGCTTTACACTTGTACTTAAATCTGTATCCTTGTGCAATGAAGTATCATCTTGATCATCATCATCATGATCCGTCCCTCCCTCCCTCCCTCCCTCTATGTGTGTGTGTGTGTGTGTGTGTGTGTGTGTGTGTGTGTGTGTCTCTCTCTCTCTCTCTCTCTCTCTCTCTCTCTCTCTCTCTCTCTCTCTCTCTCTCTCTCTCTCTCTCTCTCTCTCTCGCGCACGCGCGCGCGCGCGCAACTAACATGGGCCCATGGCCTTTTTCAATAAAACATTCAGATTCTCTCTCTCTCTCTCTCTCTCACTCTCTCTCTCTCTCTCTCTCTCTCTCTCTCACACACACACACACCCTCACACACACACACACACACACAACACACACACACACATTCCACACCAAACCACGCCCCTCTCTCCCTCTGCTCTATTCTCCACCCCTTTCTGTCTCTCCCTCTCCTTCTCCACCTTCCACGAGTCGTCGATGTGGTCGACGATGGTCTCGGCACGCACGCTTCCCGGCAGCTCCTCCCTGTCGCGCAGCAGGAGCCGGACGCCGTGACGCTGCTGAAGACAGCGCGGTAACGTGACGCAGGCCAGCCTCCAGTCCGCGTCGGCGTAACCCACGTACACGTCCCTGCGGAACTGATGCCGCTTCGGCAGCCTCAGGTGACGCATCACCTGCAATCAAGCCTCTTCTCTGTTGTTGTTGTTGTTTGCTTGTGTTCTGTTTTGTTTGTTTGTGTTTTGTTGTTGCTGTGTGTGTGTGTGTGTGTGTGTGTGTGTGTGTGTGTGTGTGTGTGTGTGTGTGTGTGTGTGTGAGAGAGAGAGAGAGAGAGAGAGAGAGAGTGTGTGTGTGTGTGTGTGTGCGTGAGTGTGTGTGTGTGTGTGTGTGTGTGTGTGTGTGTGTGTGTGTGTGTGTGTGTGTGTGTGTGTTGTTGTAGTTGTTGGTGGTGGTGGTGGTTGTCTTCTCTCTTTTCCCAGTTCAGTAAACAACTCAACGCAAGGTGCAACAATGTACCAACCCTGCATTGACCCCTTAACCTGGCGTGACCGTGCACTGACCCCACGACCCGGCGTGACCCGGCCCTGACCCCACGACCCGGCGTGACCCTGCACTGACCCCACGACCCGGCTTGACCCCGCACTGACCCCACGACCCGGCGTGGCCCCGCACTGACCCCACGACCCGGCGTGACCCTTGCACTGTCTATAATAATAACAAAGACAATAACAATAACAAACCACCGTGTCCCTCCCTCCCCACCTTGATCGTGTAGAGGATGTGGGTCCAGCTCCGTGAGATGATGAACGTGGCCAGCACAGCCAGCAGCTGCAGCAGGAAGCCCGCCAGGGCCGCTGTCAGCACACGGGGACCTGACGGTGGAGAAAGAACAACAGTTGTAGTAGTAGTGGTGGCGGTAGTACAAGTTCAGTGTTGCTCTACGTCCACAGAGACCGTAAGGACTATTAGGGACGGGGAGCCCAGGACGGCCACCTCGACTTTCACACAGCTCATGAACTCTGATTGACCAGATCAAGTTCAGTGTTGCTCTACGTCCACAGAGACCGTAAGGACTATTAGGGACAGGGAGCCCAGGACGGCCACCTCGACTTTCACACGAGCTCTGTGGCGGTATAGCTTGGTAGCAGTAGTAATAGTACGCAGTGAAAGTATTGTGGTAGTAGTAGCAGTAGACTTGTACTGTACTAGTGGTGGTAATCGTAGTGGTGTGTTTCGCACACATACATTGTCGCCAGTGGGCATCGTAGTGGTGTATAACGTACCTGTACATCTTCGCCAGTGATCATTGCAGTGGTGTAAACCTACCTGTACATCGTGGTCAGTGGTCATCGTAGTGGTGTACATAGTACCTGTACATCGTTGTCAGTGGTCATCGTAATGGTTTAGACACCAGTGGTCATCGTAGTGGTGTGAAACCTACCTGTACATCGTCGCCAGTGGTCATCGTAGTGGTTTAGACATACCTGTACATCGTCACCAGTGGTCATCGTAGTGGTGTAAACCTACCTGTACATCGTCGCCAGTGGTCATCGTAGTGGTGTAAACCTACCTGTACATCGTCGCCAGTGGTCATCGTAGTGGTGTAAACCTACCTGTACATCGTCGCCAGTGGTCATCGTAGTGGTGTAAACCTACCTGTACATCGTCGCCAGTGGTCATCGTAGTGGTTTAGACATACCTGTACATCGTCACCAGTGGTCATCGTAGTGGTGTAAACCTACCTGTACATCGTCGCCAGTGGTCATCGTAGTGGTGTAAACCTACCTGTACATCGTCGCCAGTGGTCGTTGTAGTGGAGTATGACGGTGGCCGTGTCTGTCACCTCCCCGGTGTCCAGCACACACGTGTAGTTGCCGCCTCCCCCATCCCCATCCAGCCTCACCCGCGTCCTCCGCAGCCACTGCAGGAAGTCCAGGTTAGAGCATGCGCACAGCAAGGGGTTACCGCGCAGTCGCAGAGTGAAGTTATGTCGCGATCCCAAAGTGTCAAGTTCGCCACGTTCTTTTGGAAGCAGTGTGTGCAGCGCGTTGTCCCTGAGGTCCAACTCTTGCAGGGTTGGGGTCAACGACAGGGCCAAAGGCATTGATTCGAACGCATTCCCGGCCAGGTTGACTCGTCGCAGTTGTCGCTGACTGCTCAGCAGGGAAGGGTCTATGTTGACCAGTCCGTTCAGTGATAGGTCCAGTGATTCCAACTGTAGCAAGTTCTTGAACAAACGGTGACCGTGCGACCTGAAGAACTGCAGGTTCAGGTAAAAGTTGGACAATCTCAGGTGACGCAGTGTCGGAAACATGTCGAAGATGGTTTCGCTGATGTTGTAGCAGTAGTTGCCGGTGAGATCCAACGTCTCTAGAGCGCTCAACCCCACAATGGTTGTGATGCAGTTGGAAAGTTGAGCATAAGACAAGTCCACCACTTTCAGACTGGAAGCGTTTCTGAATGTAACGTAATCCGGTGGGGAGCCTATCCTGTGGATGCTGGCTGAGAGGTTTAGGAGCTGTAAAGTCGGAGACACGTCGAAAGTGATGTTGCCTAGGTGGTGTTTAGGCGTGATTTCGGCACAAGCTGTGTCCTGTCCTAGTGCGCACTTTGCAGTCTCCAAGGAAAACACAAACTGCGCCTGCATCTGAACGCTTTTGATCGATTTCATATTGACACACATGAAAAATGCCACCGTGTCACCACCGATGAGGTTACCGGAGACATCCAAGCGCTCCAGGCAGTCCTCGAAGGGCTCAGCTTTTCCAGACAAAAGGAATTGATTTCTTATGCGTTGGATGTTGGAGTTGCTCAGGACCAGCTGAGACACACAGATGTAGCGCAGGTACCGCATGTCCGCCCCGTCCAAGGTGACTGCCTCGACAGACCCGCTCCCATCGAAGTTGATGAGGGTCATGTCCTGCTGCTGGAGACCGTACAGAGCTGACAGCAGCGTCGTCACGTTCACGATGCTTTCCACAACACTCAGAACCCGCAGCTTCGGCAGCTCACAGAACGCGCAGACGTCGACGGCAACGAGGTGGGAAGAACCAAGGTACAGCTCCTCCAAGGAGGAGTTCCGGAACGAGCTGAAAGTGGCGTTGGTCACCGATTTCAACTCGCTGGTACAATCTGCTCCCTGCATCCTGAGGACCCTGAGGTTTTCTAGGGCCCGGAACCCGGCTCCGTCAAACTCGCAGTAAGGGAAGGCGTCGATGCTGAGGGCGGTCAGGTTGCTCAGAGGCAGGAAAATCTTGTCGGGATAGCATCCTTCCACTGGACGGTCGTTGCCGAGCAGGTAGAGCTCCTGCAGGGAGACAAGGGGCCGGAAGACGTCAGTCGGGTAGGTGTCGTAGTTCAGCCGAAGCCAGTTGAAGGACAGGTCAAGGACGGTCAGCTGATTCAGTCCCTTCATGGAGTCCGGGTGCAGATCGTCCAGGTGGTTGTGGTTCAGGAGCAGCACCTGTCACAGACACGGGGTCGGACTTTAAGTGTCAAACTTAACGTTCGATACGTACGCTTGTTGTCAAAGCTAATGCTAAGCTAGGTTGTTGTTGTTGTTGTTGTTGCTGTTTTCAGGTCCCAAGGAAACACACTGTGACAAACCGACGAAAACACAACCTCTGCTTCAAACTCAGCCTGAAAACTGAGCAAAGTATACTTATAATAAATGCGGCTCCTTTTTTGTTCGAGTGTGTCGCAGTTCTTCAAAAAAATAGTTTATGTTGATGTATTTCACGACCCAGTATTCTGACAATTGACAGTAAATGGACAAATCTTTTTTATGCCCGGTCAACCATGTCGGTTATATCTGGCCAAAAACATAGTATAAATCATGGAGATTGGATTGCATTTAGTATCAAACATAGCTTCAACGCACGCGCGCGCGCACGCACACACACACACACACACACACACACACACACACACACACACACACACCACACACACACACACACACAACACACTCGCATCAAACACAGCTTCAACGCACACACACACACACACACACACACACACACACACACACACACACACACACACACACACACACACACTTAGATTGATACTGTATAATTTTACACGTTGTGATGATTCATTTTTGGTTGTTTCTTTGTTTGTTTCATTTGTTTGTTATTGAGAATTGTACAGCAAAACTGCTGGTTGAAAACGCATAGTGTGGCCTTCACTTACACAGAGCGCGGGATACGAATAGCAGGAAATATAAACAATTCAGGCAACAGTACAACAAAGGAACTAACCTTCAACCGTGGCACGTCCACAAAAGTTCCACTACCCAGTCGTCCCTTCAGTTTGTTGTCGCTCAAGTCCAGGTGACGAAGACCTCGCAGTTCCGGCTGATCTAGGTCACCTTGATCTACTTTACCCACGTCATTTCCGCTCAAGTCCAGCCATACCACGTGACCAGGCCAAGTCCTGGGAAGTGACGTCAAATTTCGCATGCTGCAGTCTGCGTGCACTCCGTCGTGGTCGTGTAGGAACAAACAGGGTGACGTGGTCATCGCCACGGTTGTGTTGGTGATTGTCGTGGTGGTTGTGGGTCTTGCGGTGCCTCTGATCATGATGGTGGAGGCAGCTGCTGTCGCTGCAGTAGCTGCCTCGCTGTGGAATGCTACTGGCACCGTTAGTCCCCAAAACAGAAACACGCATGCAAGAGGGAGTGCATCATCGCTGTCCACCATTGTGCCGATCTTGTGTCAGGAGTGTCGATCTTTTTCCGTCAAGGATCTGCTCAGCTGTTCGCCATCATGGAGAAATTAACAAGCAATGCACACAAGACTTACTGGAAATGAAAGGACGTTCAGAAATGATAAGTGGGGAATTTTCGTGCCTGGAGCTCGCGCGAGCGCGCGTGTATGTGTGTTTGTGAGAGAGAGTGAGTGTGTGTGTGTGTGTGTGTGTGTGTGTGTGTGTGTGTGTGTGTGTGTGTGTGTGTGTGTGTGTGTGTGTGTGTGAGAGAGAGAGAGAGGGAGAGAGGGAGAGAGAGATTGGGTGGGTGAGAAAAATAGAGGGAGAGAAACAACTACACAGAAAAGTTTTAATCAGCTAGAAAGAGAGTGTGATGGATTAGTTAATGGCGAACAATATAGTCATGAATGGGGCCAACGACGGAACGATGACTTTTAAAGAACTAATCAGTTAATAATAAATAAATACAACCTTGTCAGATCATCCAGTTCTGAATGAGATGCACTTTGTTACACATCTATAAAAAAAAAATCGACCACAACCAGACTGCGACTGCCGACAGCAGTAGCAACAGCAGGAAGTGGGAGCATAAAGTAAACATGTTGCGTTACGTCCACAGAAGCGAGGCAGGAGCATCTGTGCTCGTCTCATTACATAGTCCACTACCACACCTACTGAACAAACTGACAGTTTTCCCCAATGCCGGATGTTATAAATACACAGCCCAGGGCGCCTTGGTTAACGTGAGCCGGTTTGGCCTAGCGGTAAGGCGTTAGGCTGGTAAGCGGAAGGGCCTCGGTTCGAATCCGCTTCGGCTCTTTTTTCTCTTTAAAAGTTGTGGTCTGTGGACACTGTTTTGTGACTTTGTCCCTCAGAATTATGAAACATTAAAATGGCTCTCATCGCTGCCCACCTTAATGCAGACGTCATTTCGGTGGTGACTGTGTAGCGATAGGTATATAATCTCCCTCTCCCCCCACCTTTATACCCCCATCCCCTCTTCTCCCCGTCCCTAATAAGCCTTATGGTTTCTGTGGACGTTAAGTATAAGCACCATGTTTACTGCCTGGGTTAACCATGGTTCAGGAGCTGTGTGAGAGTCGAGGTGGACATCCTGGACTGTCCGTCCTAACGAGCCTTCTGGTTTCCGTGGACGTAAAGATTTATTGCACCGTGCTTCGGCATTGGTCACAACTTGTCCCTAATATGTCAACTGACATCTGCGGACATAAAGCATCACTTCATCATCTGGGTAACAGAGCTCAGGAGCTGTGTGAAAGTCGAGCTGGCCGTCCTGAGCTCCCGTCCCTAATAAGCCTGTGGTTTCTGTGGACGTAAAGCAACACTCAACCAAACATGGGTTAACTCACAACGAACAAGTTATTTAGCGCTCGACGGACGTCAAGCAGGCACAATAAAGACCTGAGTCGCCTAAGGGTAACTCTCATCTAGGATGCGAGTACATACAAGGTATATATATATGTATAAACTCCACCAGAGTTACATCCTCAACCTGTGAGCCGGTTTGGCCTAGCAGTAAGGCGTTAGGCTGGTAAGCAGAGGGACCTTGGTTCCAGTCCGCTTCGGCTCTCCTTTCTCTTCAAAAGTTGTGGTCTGTGGACACTGTCTTGTGACTTTGCCCCTCACAATTAATGAAACATTAAAATGACTCTCATCGCTGATCAAATTAATGCAGAGTCGTTCTGGTGGTGACAGTGTAGCGATAGGTATATAACCCCCCCCCCCGCCCCCGCCCCCCCACCCTCACCCCCGTCCTAATAAGCCTTTTGGTTTCTGTGGACGTAGCACCATCATGTTCAGAGCTGTGTGAAGCGGATGCCGTCCTGGGCTGTCCTCCTAACGAGCCTTCTGGCTTTCGTGGACGTAAAGATTTACTGAACCGTGCTTCGGCATTGGTCACAGCTTGTCCCTAATATGTCAGCCGACATCTGAGGACATTAAGCATCACTTCAGCACCACGTTAAGCGCCATGTTTACTTAGTTACAGAACGAGGCCCAGGACGCCTGGGTTAAATCACAACGAACAAATATGTAGCGCTCGAAAGACGTTACGCAGACACAATAAAGACCTGTGTGTAAACTAGGTAAATATGGTGCTTAACGTCCATAGAAACCACAAGGCTTATAAGGGACGGGGAGAAGGGGGGAGGGAGTATGGAGGTGGAGGAGGAGGAAGATTATATACCTATCGCTACACTGTCACCACCAGAATGACTCCTGCGTTAGGATGGGCATCGATGAGAGCTGTTTTAATGTCTCATTAACTGTGAGGGAAAAAGTCACAAGACAGTGTCCACAGTAAAAACTAGTGTGTATCTCTGGTGGAGTTTATAGAACGTGTAATTTACTCGCATGACAGGTGAGAGTTACGGTAGGCGACTCAGGTCTTTGGTGTGTGTGTGTGTGTGTGTGTGCGTGTGTGTGTGTGTGTGTGTGGGTGTGTATGTGAGGAGAGATGAGCCGAGGAGACAGTACAGTATAATGATCTTAACATACCCACCTCCCCCCCCCCCCCCCCAAACGGACGAGTCTAAAACAGGAAAGGGGGTGGAGGAGGATTTACAAGCGCACGGACGAGTTTAAAACAGGAAGCGCACGGGGTCGTGTCAGACTGAGTCAGTGTCACCCATTCCCTCTCTGTGCACGATTCAGGAAGTAGTTACTGTAAAAGTGTAAGACCTTCAGTGTGCTCACACGAAACAAAACCTGCGCACAGCGCTGCACGCCTCACTGGATTGCTTGGCAAACAGTCAGCAACGGCTACAAACTGCATGCTTGTCAAGCCCTTTTGCTTTTTTTGCTTCTTTTTTTTACCAATAGCAGGCGCCTTGCTGCCCCCCGGACATGGTTATACACGTACTGAACCTGAAACGACTCCCCCCCCCCCCCCCCCCCCATTTAACTTTTGTTTTAAGAGGTTGTTACAGTTTGTCCCTAATAATTATGTCAGCCCGACATCCGAGGACATTAAGCCCCACGTCAAGTCAATTCAACCATGTGAGCCGGTTTGGCCTAGCGATGAGGCGTTATACTTATCGGATTTGAACCTAGGTCCCACTGCTTACCAAGCAGTGGGACCTAGGTTCAAATCCGCTTCGGCTCTCCTTTCTCTTCAAAAGTTGTGGTCTGTGGACACTGTCTTGAGACTTTGTCCCTCACAATTAATGAAAAATTAAAATGGTTCTCGTCGCTGCTTACCTTAATGCAGGAGTCATTCAGGTGGTGACAGTGTAGCGATAGGTATATAATCTACATCTCCCCCCACCTCCATATCCGTCCCTAATAAGCCGTACGGTTTCTGTGGACGTTAAGCACCATGTTTACTTACCACCTCCAAAATGACGTCCGTATTGCGTCAGCCACCGCTGGAAGGGGGGGTGACCGAAGGGTGACCTCCCTCGACGACAGGGCTCGGTGAAGGAAGCGCTGTGTTCAGCTCCCTGAACACCGCCAACTCACCGCCGTGCCTGCCGAGCGTGACCAACGCTCCAACGCGGCAAGTGCCTTACTCCTCTTTCCCTAATAATAACAAACCCCATAATATGCTACTAACCTATGTAAGATTACTATGCGACTTTTGCATAGTATGAATATCCAAATGCCTATGTGGTTATTGTCTTTCAAAGCCCCGAGACTTTTTGTCTCCTTTTAACTGCGACTTTTGCATAGTATGGAAACCCAAATGCCTATGTTTTAAGGCCACGAGACGTTCTCGTCTATTTTTAACTGTAAACAGGTGTGTATCCATACAATGGATTTTTAACAGTAGCAGGCGCGTCGTTGTCGCCCAGAACTATTCAAACTGGAATGGCGACCGACTGCGTCGCTCCCCGGCTGCGTGGCTGGGGAGCAGAAAGTCTAAAACCATAACCAGCTTTTTAAGGTTTCTTCCTTCTACGAAAAGCTGGATGGATTAATAATTTTTTAATGTATGCTGCCCTCATTACAGGCCCATTTACAGCTGTGAGCAGGTGGCCGTCGTTTTTTACCCGCAGTAAAATGCACCCCCAATGACAGAATGTATTTTTTCATCCAACAGTAGGCGCCTTGCTGCCCCTCGGACATAATAACACGTACTGAAGCTGAAGCGACTCCCCGACCCCGCCCCCCACTCATCTTTACTTTTAAGAGTTTATTACAGTTTGTCCCTAATATGTCAACCCGACATCCGAG
The DNA here is from genome assembly GCA_018857735.1 of Alviniconcha marisindica. Classification (NCBI taxonomy): domain Eukaryota; kingdom Metazoa; phylum Mollusca; class Gastropoda; family Provannidae; genus Alviniconcha; species Alviniconcha marisindica. The sequence continues at coordinate 519,495 of JABMCL010001084.1, read as the reverse complement.
GACATGAAGCCTCACATCATCATCATCATCACCTCCATACCCCCCCCCCCCCTTCTCCCCGTCCCTAATAAGCCTTATGGTTTCTGTGGACGTAAGCACCATGTTTACTTACTTAAGTCAACGTTCTACTACCATTTCGAGCGGTCTCTTCGGTGTCAGTTATTTATTAAAGCCAGTGAGTTGTCGTCAAACGAAACTTATATTCAAGGCATATTTGTTCTACAGATTGTCCCTAACATGCTTTTTAGCATCTGAGGATATTAAACAGAATGGAATGAATCAAGCGAAATTTTTCACCATTTGGACGGAGATTGGAGGGTGGAGGGGGTGGGGGGGGGTTGGAGGAAGGGGGACTGCCGTCAAGGACTGTGGATGGCAATTTGTCACCTCTAATTAAATCCGCGATACACGTATTTGATTGGTTGTCGATCTGTTCTGTTTGTTTGTTCATGTTTCGGGGCTGTCTCGGTGGTCTTGGAATTTATGTACTTTGTATTTACACGCATGCCAGGTGAGAGTTACCGTAGGCGACCCAGGTCTGTGTTTGTTGTACTTGTGTTACGTATTTCGAGCACTGATTAACTCCCTTGTGTGTTGATTCTGCACGAGCGCTCTGGGCCTCGTTCTGTTTCAGATAAATGTAGCGATAGGTATATAATCTCCCTCTTCCCCCACCTCCAATAGGTACATAATCTCCCTCTTCCCCCACCTCCAATAGGTATATAATCTCCCTCTTCCCCCACCTCCATTCGCCCGTCGCTAATAAGCCTTATGGTTTCTGCGTGCGTTACGCACCACGAAAGGAAAAGAAAGACAACAGAGACGGTCCATCAGGCATACAATAGTAAGTAAGTAAGTAAACATTTTGCTTTACGTCCACAGAAACCATAAGGCTTATTAGGGATGGGGACAGGGGGGGAAAAAGAGTGAACCGCGCGCTCCGACCCGAAAGACCGAAGAGGCCGGGGACTGCCTCCAGAACAACAACAATGGCAGTGTCCCCTCGCCATTGCGCAGCAACTTGTGTACTACGCAATTGCTGTTTCAACTGCTGTGAGGAGCAGTTACAAGGATCATGTCCGTCACAAGGACAACGTCCGTATGTAGCACTGCTGTTGAGTAACAACTGAAGCAAAAGACAAGTCCAGCTTTCTGAGCCCAGCTCCACCTCCGTGCTCTTGATCTCTCCAGGGCTTTCTGGAGGGTCCAGCACCACCTCCCTCCTCTTGATCTCGTCTGGACCCTCACAAATGACAGTCTAACTTCTTCGTGAGAGTCCAGCTCACCTCCCTCGTCTTGATCTCGCCTGGACTCTTAGGCATACGACAAAGGAGGTGCCCACTGAAGTGTATCAAGGCCAGGTGTGGACATGGAACAGCTGATAATCGGTGTCACCAAGAGCTGTTAGTTTGTTTGGTTTTTATCGCTCACAGGTTTCTTTGTTAGGGACTTTCCAACGCCTGACATGCGTCACAATACTTTTCACTTCGCTTGTACTTCTGCACGATTGGGGTGGGCGTGGCTGAGCGATTACCATAGGGTCAGGATCGAGAGGTTACCGGTTTAAATCTCCGTTCTGGTGCTATTATTTTTTTCCTACTAATCCCGAAGCCTTGGTGAGAAGATATATAATACTAACAATCAAGACATATGCAAAAATTCCACGAAGTCTACCAATACCAGGAATTAATTCAACGTAATTGCCGTGTAATAATCAGCTGACGTTTCACGACAAAACAAAACAAAAACAACAACAACAAACTCGTCAAGAATTTCCGATGGAGAGAATCCCGAACGGAAGGAATTCCGTTCAGGATTCTCCCTATCGGGAATACTTGACCATATGTGTGTGTGTGTGTGTGTGTGTGTGTGTGTGTGTGTGTGTGTGTGTGTGTGTGTGTGTGTGTGTGTGTGCGTGCTTGCGTGTGTGTCTGTGTGTCTGTGTATGGATGGAATTTTAGTCACCTGTCCCATTATTTTCCACAGCTCGAGAGTCGCGATGAGTGATCCATGGTTAAAATCAAATGAATAATGTAATACTGTCGTGGCTGCAGCGGGTTTGGTTGACTGTCCAGGAGTCTCTCTCTCTCTCTCTCTCTCTCTCTCTCTCTCTCTCTTCTCTCTCTCTCCTCTTTCTTCTTCTTTTCTTCTTCTTCTTCTTCTCTTCTCTTCTCATCTCTCTACCCTCGTCTCCTTCTTGCCCCCTCCTTTCCCCCCCCCCCCCACCCCGCCCCTCCACGCACACACCTGTCGTTGGTTGAGTGTTGCTTTACGTCCACAGAAACCGTAGGCTTATTAGGGACGGGAGCCCAGGACGGCCACCTCGACTTTCACACAGCTTCTGAGCTCTGACACACACCTGTCTCTTTCTCAGCGTCTTTTGTAGCTGAGTAATAAGCTGTTACAGGAGTGACAGTAAGTCTCTGTTCAAGCCCGTTTTCTGCCCTCCTGTTGCGCTAGACCTTAACACTAAAAATAACACACCGACAATTATCACTCGACGCTCCACGCCCGAGTTAGCTAGATAATTATTCATTTCCCTCCGATTGGCTGCATGGTCATCCTGATGCTTGGTTTGCTGAGACAACCTGCCCACGACAGCTGAAGGAAACGGATCGGAAAACGCAGTTCCTCAATCCTGCATAGTTTCAGTACGTGAATGTATCGGTGGACAACGCGTCTGTGTTCACTGAAGATAACGTCGATGTAGAAATGGTGAACAGCGTGTTGATTGTGCTGTCTAGCGTGAGTATTGTGTGATTTATTCATTTATATATTTATCAGAATGCTCTTGGCAAGTCCTCTAGTTATACTTATTTTTGATACGTGCTGCCATTTAAAGGTTTTGAACTTATTTGCCGTACAAAATTCTTAGCCATATTTTGTTGGCACAAAATTCCTAGGCATAATTATTTTGTTCGCATAAATTTCTGAGCCATATTTTGTTCGCATAAGTTCCTAGCTATACTTTTGTGCGCCTAAAGTTCCTAGCTATATTTTGTTCTCATATACTCCATTGGCCTTGACATTAATTTCAACGGTATTACGTTTGTAACTTTGTAACTTTAAAATTTTGTGTCCATTTAAAACATTTTTTTTAAAGGATTTTCATTTTCAGATCTGTTTTCATTTTAGTTTCTGTTTACGGGAGTTTAGTTTAAAATGTTACCGTGCTGTCATCATGTTTGTAAAAGAAGCATTTGGAGTCTTTGGTCGCTGTATTTCCCGTCAATTTCCGTATCGTAAAAGTCGCTTATGGGGGAGGGGGTCAATTTGGTTAACTATTCCGCTTTAACTAATTCTTTTAGATTTTTAGTTTCTTTCATAGATATGTCTAATGTTTACTGTTTCCGGCGTCATGTCTGTTCGAGCTTATCAATCAATCAGTCAATCAATCCGTGTTTTATTTTATGTCTGTTCACATCGAGCTGATATGAGACCAAAAAACAACAACAAAAACCCATATATTGTTATACTATACTAACTTACTCACAGGACTATGAACAATCATTTTAACAATAGGATTGAAAACATCAGTTTTATACAAAATATCTCTTACATTGTTGTAAGCATTAAAGTCATATCCATTTTTTCTGAAATTGCTCTGTGGTAATAGGACATTCAAGCAGTATGTGTTCAACAGATAAGATATTTTACAAACGCATGTCACATTCTGTGAATATTTAGTGTTCCATGAATTTAGACGTAACTTGTGTTCGAGCTTATATGTTAGTTTCGTTGTGGAGTTTGTTGCCGCACGCTCAAGCACTCATTTCCGAACAAGTGCACAAACCGATAAGTCAACAAAGTTCTATCATTCGTTCTTCTGAATCTTCATGTTTTCTCGATAGGACTGCATATCTTCCTTCTTTCGTGCCACTTTCTAACTCCAAGCAGCGACCGCCGACCTGCATCCTACGCCATAATTATATATATTTAAAAAAAGAAGGTAGAACTGGTTGTGGGTGAGTGGTGAATGCTTTCTCCGCCATCTGTATAAACAAACACCGGACACTGTCTTTGTAACTTGATCTGTTCCGCACAGCTGTTGAAAGAGCAAGTTGCGGAGTACACAAGTTGGCTGACGGTCTCTTCGGTCTTTACTGGTCGGACCATCGGGACGAGCTATTCACAGGTACCCGTGGGGGGGGGGGGGGGGGGGGCTTTGATGTCTGATGTCCCTTCCCTATCTTGGAATCTCAGGGCTGTCATTTGATTCCCCTTTATTATCTCTTTTTTTGTGTGCCTAGTCCTCTTGCTCTTTCTGTCTTGTCATTTTTCTTATGGTCCATTCTCCCGACTTTTTTTCTCCAGAAAATTCTCAAACATTTTTCATTAAGGGCTAGGCTTTTTTGGGTATGGATGTTAATGAGGAGTTAAGAGATGATAGTTGGTCGGTGGTGTGTGCAGCTTGCTGCCATATGGCACTGGTATTTGCTTTTATGCATTACATATAACTTTTTTTTAATTGTTTCTGTCCATTCTTTAAAAAATAATCTTTTATTTAATGTCGATAAATTAGACGGAATGGTCGACAATACCAGCAAGTCCTAGCTTTAGTTGATCCTTTAACAGGGGTAATACTGAAGAGACTAACTCTTTGAAAAGTTTGGTGTTTGTGTATGTATGTTTGCGTAGGGACTGGTATATATAGGTACATGGGTTGTGGTCTGTGGACACTGACTTGTAACTTTTTCCCTCATAATTAATCAAGCATTAAAATGGCTCTCATCGCTGCCCATTTTAATGCAGGAATCATTCTGGTGGAGACAGTGTAGCGATAAGTATGTAATCTCATTCTTCCCCACCTTCATAACCCCTTCCCACCCCCACCCCTTCTACCCGTCCCTAATAAGCCTTATGGTTTCTGTGGACGTTAAGCGCCATGTTTACTTACACTGTTGTGGCGGAACGGCCAACCAGAGCGCGAGTGTTACATAGCCATTATCTTCAGTTCTGTAATGACGGGTTGACGGCGGGGTAAGCTGACCGTCACGAAGATAAGACGAATGAATGGCGCTGTCTAATACGTCAGCTCAATAGTTCAGTTCAAGATGGTATCTATGCGCTCGGAAAAGCCCATATGCGCTCCACCCCGTCTCTCTCAGAAGTTTCCCCAACGTCTCCTTTGAAGCGGTTCCAGTGAGGGCTGTATGTGGGCTTATCACATGTTACCTTTATGTGATTGAAAGTACAATGGGAGATGTAGTGGTTTTATGTGTATGTTTGGGGATGGGGTTTTGTTGTTGTTGGGAAGGGGGGGGGAGGGGGGCGTGTAAGCTTACCCACATGTTAACTAACTCAGCCTTAAATGTGGTACAAAGCTTTATATTTTGTTTTTCAGGATCCTGGACAACCCCCGACTGCAAATCAAAGTGACGTCCCGGATTATCCACGTCCAGTCAGCACAGTGACGTATGTGAAGCGTGTCGGGGGCTCAGCGTTTGAAGGTCAGAGCGGGTGAAGCGTCCGACAACCGACTCACACACATTACCAGCCCTACAACCCGAGCTCTGTGCACAGCGGCCCTTTTGTTGTTCTGGCGGCGGTCCACGGCAGCCTTGGTCTTCCGGGTTGGCGCCTGTCTCGAGGTTTCACTCTTCTGTCCCCCTTTTCCCTCTCGTCCCCGTCCCGCTCGCCTCCGTGGACGTTAAGCAACAGTATTCCCAGCGGCCCTCAAGTCGGAGCGAAGCAGCGAATGGCGAACCTTTGGCCGCGTGAGAGAAAGCAGCTGCTGAAGATGCTTCGGCGCACGGAGGCCACGTTGGAAGAGGGTGAGCGGCTGTTCTCCGACCACTTCTTTCACGACTCCAGCGTGTCTTTGCTGAAGCTCAGGGCCAGGTGCGAACCGGAGAAGATGCTGGCCTTGTGCTTGAAACAGAAGATGCACACCGCGGCGGTCTTCTTGGCGTTAGCGGCGTCCAGGATGGAGACCGTGACTCATCTCATCCCGCTTCTGTCGCTGGAGGGCTTCCGCGGGGTGACCTTCTCCATGATGATGCGGGAAAACTGGGACTACACGATGAGGCTGGTGAGGTCCAGGCCTTGCTTGCACAACGACTCTGTCTTCGTGCAAGCCGTGTGCGACAGATTTTGTTACCTGGCTGAGGCGGCGCCACTGCTGGAGCATCTCGTGGAGAACTGCACCGAGGCGTCCGTCATGAACCGCCTACTTCTCACAGTTCTACAGGATCGCAACCTCCGCCTGCTGGAGAAGATCGTGTCCATCGACCGGCTTCGCGAGTTTTTGCCCAGCTTCAGAATGGGCACCACCAGCAACGCCACCATCCTTCAAGGGCTGACCGCAGAGTACATCAAATCCGTGGACAAAGAGGAAAGGAGTCAGTACCGGTCCATGCTGATCGGGACCATCCGCGCGGTAGCTTCTTACGATTTTCAGCGCCGAACCTGCGAGCTGGAGCGTACGGTAAATCCCGAGGTTCTGGACCGTGAGACACCGCTTGTCACCGCTGCCATCCTGGCCAGGGTGGACCTGGTCAAGCTCTTCGTCTCCTTGGGACTGACCACGGACGCCGAGCTGTCTGACCTCAGGCAGTGCCACGACCTGAAGCCGGTGCCCGAAGACTACGATGCAGAAGCCAAGGGTTTTCCTGGAGTGCCCGGAGACTACGACGCAGCGGCCGTGCAGGAGGTCTACGAGTTCCTGGAACATGCACTGCCCAGAAGGCTGGAAACGCTGTGCCTGCTGAAGATCTCTGACGCCGTCGTGCGTTGCCCTGACCGCGAGAAGCAGGTGGCTGGACTTCCCATACCCAGCGTGTTCCTCCCTCACGTCCTGTTCGAGAAGCAGCTGGAGGAGTTTGAGCTCGCGGCCAGTGACGCTGATGACGCTTGTCAAGACTGTCGGTAAAGCGTCTGAATTCCACGATTAGGACTGGAGACTACGGGCTTGCGGTACAACACGGAAGGGGGGTAATTAGCGCTCGAATGACGTCACACAAGCGCAACAAAGACCTGAGTCGCCCACGGTAACTCTCACCTGGCATGCCTGTAAATACAAGGTACATAAACTCCACCAGCTGTACATTCTGATAATTAACGGGCGTGCGATACTCTACGAACCCGTCTTCCTTACTGGATATATGGACTCGTGCTTTTGGTTAATGCTGTAACCCGTAAAAAGCAGTTCCATTAGTTCCTAGTTCATGCCCAGTTTGATGACATTTTGCCTGGTTTTGATGACTGGTCAGATCGCTACTTGTGAAGGGCAACCCAATACTTTATTACGTTAAATTCACATCAGAGTTTTCCAATGTTCAAGAGGGTCTGAAGAGTGTATCGAACGGTTTGTTTAACTGACAGTGAATTCCTGACTCCTGACTATTAGCGATGAAATAATATCAGTGTCCAAGATGTTTTGAAGACCGTAATGAGCGGTTTAACTAATTCCAGGTTATTCACGATAAAATACCATTGTCCAAAATGTTTTTGAAGATTGCATTGAGCAGTTTCACTAAGACTGAATTGTGTCCAAGCGTCCGAGATGTTTTGAAGACTGTACTGAGCAGTTTAACTGATTAATTCCAGGTATAAAATACAAGTGTCCAAAATGTTTTCAAGACTGTATTGAGCAGTTTCACTAACATTGAATTTTCCAGGTCTTCCACGCTAAGACAATGCCAGTTTCCGATCCAAGAAGGTTTGAAGACTGTATTGAGCGGTTTAACTAATACGTGTGACTCCCAGGTCTTCCATGATTAAATAATTGACTGCATTCTTGGCCCGTAGCACATCACTAACTGATATCTTGAATGCGGTCAATAAAAACTGCGAAGTCCGTGTTGAGTTTTCCCGGTGTAATTGTTGGTCATCACAGTCATGGTAAACATAATCATAGTAATTATGTTACCATGGTCGTCAGTTCTTATGTATATAGCCGTTGTCAGTTATCAAGGTTAACCTGGTCGTCAGTTATCATGTACATCGTCGTCGTCAATTATCATGGTTATCATTGTCGTCAGTTATTATGTACATGATCATCGTCAGTTACCAAGGTTATCACGGTCGTCAGTTATTATGTACATGATCATCGTCAGTTACCAAGGTTATCATGGTCGTCAGTTAGTATGTACATCGTTTTCGTCAATTCCTGTTATCAGCGTCAGTGTGGAAAGTCTGCTGGTGAATGACATGGCACCGGGCACGTTCTTCTCTTTGTAACTGGAAGGGTCAACAGGCCTCCAACCAAGGACGCTAATATTAGTCCCCTAGCTGTGTGTACAGGTTACGAATGCTAAAAGATCACGCAAGTTAAAGATAGTGTAGTCTTTGTCAGAGTTTGGTGGATCAAGGAAACACTAAAAATAATACAGCAAGCACACACACACACACACACACACACACACACACACACACACACACACACACACACACACACACACACACACACACAAATAAAAAAACAATTAATTAAATTAAAAACAAAATGCGTGACGAATAATGAGTCTGCCCGAGAGCGGAGAATAGCTAAAAAGTAATCAATAATAATAATACAAATACCACACTTTATTTGTGAAGATTTTTTGATTTTTTTTCTTTCCATTTTAGTACTAGCATATGACTATACAAACACTTATCCCTATACGAATATGAACTGATGTGTTTAGTGAAAGCGTAACTTGTGAAAAGAGCACCATGCCATTGCATGTATTCACTTCGGTATATTTGGGTTTTGAAGTTTGTGTATTGCACAGTTTTGACTGATTACATGTATATGATCCTATGTTTTTCGTGATTAAGTAATGAAATTTGTTTGATCAAATTAGTTGGTGTAGATCGCCATAAGCAAGTGGTGTTCATGGTATGTCGTCTGTGTGTGTTGAACAGATACATTTTTAATGTCTTTACCACATCCTCATGATTGTCATTATTATCACCACCCCTATTGTCATTGACAAAAGGTCTGCAGGAAAATTCCTAACTCCAAGCATATTCCGTAGCGGTTGCTTTTTTTGTTGTTGATTTTTGTTTCGATAGGCAACTGTAACAGTTTTTATCACAGCTTACTAGCATCAACATTATTGTCGTCGTCGTAATTATTATTACGCTAATATCGTCAACATGGGTAAGGGTTCAATGTCATCAGGTATTCAAATTTTAATCGATTCTATATCTATTTTACCAGTTCGTAAGGTTTTGTTTTGCTGTTGTTTTGTTTGTTTTGAATAATTCACCGTTATCACCATCAGTATTGTTTTTACTATGGAATTCGATGAAACGGGAAACTACTGATATTGACCGATCAAATGTTATGTTGGTTAAAAAAAGAAGGCATGTTTGACGTCATATTCTTCTCATGTAGTTAAGTGGCAGACATTCAAAGCTCTTCTTTTTACTGAGTTGGGTTGTCTCCCTTCCTCCGACAGCGTAATTTTAGCATTTTTAAACTTGCAGGTTTTCTCCCTTGTACTGTATACTGTGCTTGTCGTTAGTGTTGTGACGGAAGGTACCAGTTTAAGTGTGAAACTTATTTTAATAAAATACAAATTTCAAAATCAAACTTGACGTGTGTGTGTGTGTGTGTGTGTGTGTGTGTGTGTGTGTGTGTGTGTGTGTGTGTGTGTGTGTGTGTGTGTGTGTGTGTAGCCGCCTTGGCTGATTGAGTTTAGCGGTGTTCCACCGAGTTGTTTCACGTTTTCTCGCTCGACTATTTTCACGGATGTATCGCTGATACAACGGGAAGACTCGTTCAGCCCATTGTTCAAGGCAATTCTTCATTCAGTGTCATTGGCCAGGAAACTTGCGAACAGTCGAGTGAGAATCAACACAGAAGGGAGTTAATTAGCGCTCGACATACGTAACAGAAGTACAACAACGAAGACGACCTGTGTCGCCTACGGTAGCTCTCGCCTGACATGTAAATACAAGGTATATAAACTCCACCAGAGGTACATCCTCGACATAGTTCAGGAGCTGTGTGAGAGTCGAGGTGGCCGTCCTGGGCTGTCCGTCCTAACGAGCCTTCTGGCTTCCGTGGACGTAAAGATTTATTGAACCATGCTTCGGCATTGGTCACAGCTTGTCCCTAATATGTCAGCCGACATCTGAGGACATTAAGCATTACTTCATCATCATCATCAACATCCTCGAGAAGTGAGCCGGTTTGGCCTAGCGGTAAGGCGTTAGGCTGGTAAGCAGTGGGACCTCGGTTCGAATCCGCTTCGGCTCTCCTTTCTCTTCAAAAGTTGTGGTCTGTGGACACTGTCTTGTGACTTTGTCCCTCACAGTTAATGAAACATTAAAATGGCTCTCATCACTGCCCATCGTAATGCAGAAGTCATTCTGGTGGTGACAGTGTAGCGATAGGTATATAATCTCCCTCTCCCCCCACCTCCATACCCCTTTCCCCTCTTCTCCCCGTCCCTAATAAACCTTACGGTTTCTGTTAACGTTAAGCACCATGTTTACTTACTTACATGTGTGTGTGTGTGTGTTGTTGTGTGTGTGTGTCTATTGTTCGATAGGCGATAACGGTAATTTAAGCTACAATAATTAAGGTTTTGCTTGCTGAAATGTATGTTAATATAGTTTTTGTAATAAGATGTTTGTACAGGGCAGTGAGTTTAACTGTGGTTAAAGAATAGCGCTTTATAAGAATTATTTATTATTTTTTATTATTATTACATCCTCGAGCGAGAAATCGTGAAAAAACTCAGTGCAACACCGCTTCGACTCAGTCAACCAAAGCCGAAGTTAGCATCGCCCATCGGGACACAGGGCACGTGGACAGGCTGTGAATAGTGCCGAAAAGCACGTAATGTACCAGAGTGCGATGCATACGTTGACTGTGTTCATTTTTACCTGTTAGATCGGAGGTTTGAGGCGCACAGTGGGCATTCATCTAGGATGACGTAGAGTTTTCGAGGTCAGTACCAACACTTTCACCTGAGCCAAGCTGAAACCGTGGGTGACTCACTCAAACTGATTTTAATCAACTCAAAAATTAACGAAAAGTGGGTAAGTGAAGGCTGGAGCTGTGCCGATCGTCTTTGGCGTCGCGGATAGAACACCAGGAAGCTCTCAGTTCTGCGTACAATTCACGGAAGAAATGGCAGTGTTCATTTTTAGCCCCGTCGGTTGGCGGTATGAGTGAGTGTATATGTGTGTGTGGTATGTGTGTGTGTGTGTGTGTGTGGACGGAATGAACTTGAAGTATGCACTACGTTGGCATATCCACATATCAGTTCATTCCGTGCTATGTGACACGCAAGACACGCATCCTCAAAACATTTGAGGACAACGAACCGACAGGGCTAAAAGTGGATATTGCCATCGCACAGCAGCTTTCAAGAAAAAATGTAAGTCCACGAGAAAAGGTAGGTCTATTGGGTTTTAACCCAGTTTTGTTTTGTTTTGTTTTGTTTTTTACTCATAATGATGGGCAATGTTTGGGTAAAATTAGCTGGCAGATGAAGAAAATGAAACAGAAAAATCGTGACTAAAAGAATTATTATTTTTAGAAAATCTTCTTTGTTCGCCAAATCGGAGAAAGGCGAGGTCCTTTAAACAGAACGGAACTGTGCCTAGTAACTTGGAACCTGACTAGTGGAATAAACGGTGAAGGGCCCGTGCAAAGCGTGCAGCACGTGGGAAACACCTTCCTGCCAGTCGTGTATGGCAATGACCCCGCAGTACAGTGTGAAGATTTAGGTCACGCACGTCCACAAAATAGGAACCCATGCAGCATTTTCACGTTGAACGTGCCGATCGCATTTGACCGTGTGTGTGTGTGCCTGTTTACCGAGTGAACATTTTTCGCTTCTTTAGGCGGTAGGTAACTGAGAAGTATTACAACTACGCATTGTCGACTGTATGAGATTTTACCGGTCACTGGTACATTCTTTTGTGTTGACATTTTAACAGAAAAGGTGCTCTTTGTGTGGTTGATTTTGCAAATATTCAGAAGTAAATGTTCGCATACCCAGGGAACAAGAGCGACAGATTGTGACACAGCAGCGACAACAGGTAAATTCTATTTTATACTATAGGTTGCTGCATGGTCGAGTCTGGTCGAGTCTAGTCTAGTCTAGTCTAGTCTACGAGCAAGTGCGATTGAGTTGTGTCGTTGAAAATCTCGCTGCCTTCGGTCGCTGTCAGAAACGGCTTTGCTGCGAAGACTTTGCGGTATTATCGAAGGACACGGTCGGAAATTCCTCACCTTTGCAGAAATATCCAAGGAGACGGTCGGAAACAATAAATTCGTCACCTTTGCGGTAATATCCAAGGAGACGGTCGGAAATTCCTCGGACATTTTAGACGCCATTGTGGGTTCACAGATACCAGAATCATTCAAACAGGGTCATATTTAGCGAATGAAGTCAACATTTCCGACAAAAGTGAGTTTGATTACAGTCTGTAAATGGGTGAACGATCGATTTTTTGCCGACACCAGCACCCAGGAAGCGTGCACGGTTACTCGGAAACTCGATCAAGATCAAAATTTAATGTCTGAAAGGAGAATACGCATACCAAAAGACACAAAATTATATAATAAAACTCACTTTTTACTGCACATGTTAGGTTTACTCGCTTGGTATAACTGGATGATTCTCATGACATTTGTGACCTAAAATGGCTAACTTTGTTTGGGTGATTCTGATGATATTTGTGACCTAAAATGGCGTATGAAATGTCCCAGGAATTTCCGACCACCTCCTTGGATATTACCGACTTCCGCACAACTCATTCAGGTCTTGCCGGACAACAATGGCCAACAACTGGTACACGAGTTTCCGGCAAACCTCAAGCAGCACCGCACCGTCGCAGTCGACGACGGACCAGGCGACGTGGAGCTCTTTCCACGCGGATATGGGCATGTACTGGTCCTACAAAACAACGGAAATGAAAATGGAGTCGGAGGTAGCTCCGTCTGTGGAAGACGCCATCACCACCGCCACCATCAACACTGGCACCACCTCCGCCAGCGATGGCAGCAACACAACCAGCACAACGGCCTCGTCTGTGTCGGAAAGCCGGAACAGCGAAGGTGAGTCTGGAAGCTTACGTCCGGTTAGGGCGAAGCGAAATGAGACTGGGGAGGGTAGGGGGAGCAGGCGGGGTGGGTGGGGGGGGGAGCGTATGGGGAGCAGGTGTGGGGGTGGTGAGGGGGAGGGGCGTAGGGGGAGCAGGCGGGGAGTGAGGGGAGGGCGTAGTGGGGAGGCGATGGGGGAGCAGGGGGAGGGGGGCCGTAGGGGAAGAAGGCGGGGGGTGTGGGGGGGGGGGGGGGATAGTGAGGGGGGGCATAGGGGAGAAGGCGAGGATTTGTAATTAAGCTTACGTGTTTTCACTTCAACTAACGCCAGATACATGACTAGTTATGCAGGTGCACACAGTACCCGCAATTACACACATACACACGCAGACAACCGCGCGCGCGCGCGCGCGCACACACACGCACGCACGCACGCACGCACGCGCGCGCGCGCGCACGCACGCACGCACACACGCACGCACGCACGCACGCACGCACGCACGCACGCACGCACACACACACACACACACACACACACTCACTCACTCACTCACTCACTCACTCACTCACTCACTCACTCACTCACTCACTCACACACAAACAAACACACAACCACACACACACCCATCCACAAAACACACGTGCGCGCGCGCATTCTCGGACCATTTGAGGACTCGAACCGACGGGGCTAAAAGTAAATATTTTTTATTGCCGTTTCGTTTTTTTCCCCAGCAGTGAAGCACGCATTCTCCGCCCACTTCACGACTCGAACCGACGGGGTTAAAAATGGATAACTATTGCCGTTTCGGTCATAGTTCAGGAGCTGTGTGAGAGTCGAGGTGGCCGTCCTGGGCTGTCCGTCCTAACGAGCCTTCTGGTTTTTCCGTGGACGTAAAGCTATATTGAACCATGCTTCGGCATTGGTCTCAGCTTGTCCCTAATATGTCAGCTGACATCTGAGGCCATTAAGCAACACTACCTACCTACCTACCTACCGTTTCGGTTTCCTCCCCAGTAATGAAGCTGCCGAAGAACGCGGTGGAGGTGATCGTGGCGGCCATCACGGCCTGCAGCACTACCACGCCCACCCTGACCCAGATCGCCACCCACATCCACAGCCACGTGGCCACCTACCGCCACCAGGAGCTCAGCATCCTCATCAAGATGGTGCAGCACCACCTGCACAAGAACACGCCTGCCTACTTCCTGCCCGTCATGTCCCCCGCCGGACACATCTTCCACAACCCCAGCATGGCCAGGTGAGTCACGTGTAGTGATCCTGAGTATGAGCATGGTGGTAATATCTATATCTTCCACAACCCCAGCATGGCCAGGTGAGTCACGTCTAGTGATCCTGAGTATGAGCATGAGCCGGACACATCTTCCACAACCCCAGCATGGCCAGGTGAGTCACGTGTAGTGATCCTGAGTATGAGCATGAGGGTAATATCCACATCTTCCACAACCCCAGCATGGCCAGGTGAGTCACGTGTAGTGATCCTGAGTATGAGCATGATGGTAATATCCACATCTTCCACAACCCCAGCATGGCCAGGTGAGTCACGTCTAGTGATCGTGAGTATGAGCATGGTGGTAATATCCACATCTTCCACAACCCCAGCATGGCCAGGTGAGTCACGTCTAGTGATCGTGAGTATGAACAGGGTGGTAATATCCACATCTTCCACAACCCCAGCATGGCCAGGTGAGTCACGTCTAGTGATCCTGAGTATGAGCATGGTGGCAGTGTTCAAGTCTTCCACGATCCTTTTTTTTAATTGATACGATCCTAGCATGGCCAGGTAAATCACGTCTAGTGATCAGGAGTTTAAGCATGATAGCAATATCCACATCTTCCACGATCCTAAAGACAAAACAAAACAAACAACAACGACAACAACAACACCCCCCCCCCACCCCCACCCCCACCCCCACCCCCACCCCCCCACGACCCCCCACCCCCACCCCCAACACACACACACACACACACACACACACACACACACACACACACACACACACAAGAGTATACGATTCTAGCATGGCCAGATGAGTTTTGTTTAGTGATGATGATTATAATATGGCAGTGTCCACATCTTCAACGATCTTAGCATGGCCAAGTGAGTCTTGTTTAGTGATGATGATTATAATAATTACGGCAGTGTCAACATCTTCCACGATCCTAGCATGGGCAGGTGAGTCCCGGTTAGTGATGATGATTGTAATATAGCAGTGTCCACATCTTCCACAATCCTGACATGGCCAGGTGAGTCCAGTCTGGTGATTATAATACTGACTATCGTAATAGCCATGCCCACACTTAGCCCCATCAGTTCTTCCTCCGCTTGTGTGTGTGTGTGTGTGTGTGTGTGTGTGTGTGTGTGTGTGTGTGTGTGTGTGTGTGTGTGTTTGTGTTTGACAGAATCAATTTCAAACGTGAACTGTTAATATAAACAGTTTCATGATAATTCATTTCGTTTTCTGGTGTTTTTATTGTTGATGCTGCTTTGTTTTGTTTGTGTATAACGTTTGAGGACAAAAAACTAGTGACGAGACAAAGTGTAGATATTGACATAATATAAACAATGATATAATAGTAACACCTCTCTCTCTCTCTCTCTCTCTCTCTCTCTCTCTCTCTCTCTCTCTCTTCTCTCTCTCTCTCTCTCCCTCCCTGCCTCACTCTCTCTCCCTCCCTCCCCCTCTCTCTCTCTCTCTGGAGCACACCCACGAACACGAACACGCACACGCACGGACGTATTGCGGGTGGTGGTGGTGTCTCTCTCTCTTTTAAAGCACTAAGACAGTATTTCCGGGCTAAGTTTGTCTGTACTGTCAGTTGTTTCTGCATGCTGTGGAATGAACGAACGCTGAACTAGTTCTTCTTTGGTGGTTTTATTGACGGAAATGTAAAGCGCTCTGATCCGCTTGTGGGACTTCCATTGTACAAAAAATGATCTGTTAATATTTTTGTGCCACACAAACATTTTTGCAAAATATAATGACTGAGGGTAATGTGTACACGTGACAGGCTTAGCTGCATGCAAGGCCAGATTTTTGTTTTGAATACCCCATTAATCTCTTGCGGGGAAATTCGGGTCGTCTTACCAGTGTTGTGCAGGTTATGGTTAGTCATTGGTTTTAGTCAGGTTATGGTTAGTCACTGGATTTGAACGGTCCTGTCAACCGTACGTTACAATGCGCAGGTGGGCCATCAACCGCCAGGCCGTGGTGGTGAATGAGGATGGCTCCATCGTCAGACGCCGTCACCGACCCCACACCTACAAGCACCCCGCCCCCTCCTCCTCTTCCTCTTCCTCCTCCTCTGCTGGCCCCTCCCCCTCCCCCATTGTGCCCGCCCCACGCCCCGCCCCGTTGGTCGTGTCTCCTCCTGACGGAGCCAGCGGCACCTCCAGTCCGCTTTTCCAGTCATTCCCCACGTGAGTAGCTGGGTGAAGGAACGAGAGGGTGAGTGAGCGGGTGGCTGAGGGAGTGAGAGGGTGAGAGAACGGGTAGGTGGGGTAGCGAGAGGGTGAGAGAGCGAGTGGCTGAGGGAGCGGGACGGTGAGAGAGCGGGTAGGTGGGGGAGCGAGAGGGTGAGAGAGCGAGTGGCTGAGGGAGCGAGACGGTGAGAGAACGGGTAGGTGGGGTAGCGAGAGGGTGAGAGAGCGAGTGGCTGAGGGAGCGAGACAGTGAGAGAACGGGTAGGTGGGGTAGCGAGAGGGTGAGAGAGCGAGTGGCTGAGGGAGCGAGACGGTGAGAGAGCGGGTAGGTGAGGGAGCGGGACGGTGAGAGAGCGGGTAGGTGGGGGAGCGAGACGGTGAGAGAGCGGGTGGTGAGGGGAGCGAGAGGGTGAGAGAGCGGGTAGGTGGGGAGTGAGAGGGTGAGAGAGCGAGTGGCTGAGGGAGCGGACGGTGAGAGAGCGGGTAGGTGGGGGAGCGAGAGGGTGAGAGAGCGGGTAGGTGAGGGAGCGAGAGGGTGAGAGAGCGAGGTGGGGCAATAGGGAGGGAGAGGGGTGAGAGAGCGGGTAGGTGGGGGAGCGAGAGGGTGAGAGAGCGGGTAGGTGGGGGAGCGAGAGGGTGAGAGAGCGGGTAGGTGGGGGAGCGAGACGGTGAGAGAGCGGGTTTAGGTGGGGGAGCGAGAGCGGGTGAAGAGAGCGGGTGGCTGAGGGGAGAGAGGGTGAGAGAGCGGGTAGGTGGGGGAGCGAGAGGGTGAGAGAGCGGGTAGGTGGGGGGGAGAGGGTGGAGAGCGGGTGGTGGGGAGGGAGTGAGAGAGCGGGTAGGTGGGGGAGCGAGAGGGTGAGAGAGCGGGTGGCTGAGGGAGTGAGACGGTGAGCGGGTGGGTGAAGGAATGAGAGGGTGAGAGAGCGGGTGGGTGAAGGGGTGAGAGGGTGAGAGAGCGGGTGGGTGAGGGAGTGAGAGGATGAGAGAGCGGGTTGGTGAGGGAATGAGAGGATGAGAGAGCGGGTGGGTGAAGGGGTGAAGTGAGAGAGCGGGTGGGTGAAGGGGTGAGAGGGTGAGGAGCGGGTGGGTGAAAAGGGATGAGAAGCGGTTGGTGAGGTGTGGTGAGGTGTGGTGAGTGTGATGGTGAGAGTGAGAGAGAGGAGAGAGAGAGAGAGAGAGAGAGAGAGAGAGAGAGAGAGAGGGTGAGAAGGGGGTGAGAGGGTGAGAGAGCGGGAGGAGGAGGAAATGAGAGAGTTAGAGAGCGGGTGGGTGAAGGGGTGAGAGGGTGAGAGAGCTAGTGGGTGAAGGGCTGAGAGGGTGAGAGAGCTAGTGGGTGAAGGGCTGAGAGGGTGAGAGAGCGGGTGGGTGAGAAGGTCAGAGGGCGAGTGGGTGAGGGAGTGAGAGAGAGTGAGAGAGAGTGAGGGGTGCAGTATATTAGGTGTGAGTGTATTCGCTGGGGGATATGGGGGGTGGGGGGGATGAGGGAGTTATTTCCAACATTGATTGTCAAAGCAGGGTATACTCCTGTTTACCTATCGTTTGGCCCTTAGAAATGCTGTGGAATATCGTTACTGAATGAGGGAGTGTACGGATGAGAGAACGGGTGGATGAGGGAGTGAGTGGATGAGGGACTGGGTGCGTAAGGGACTGGGCCGGCTGAGATGTGGGCGAGGGAGTGAGTGCATGGGTGAGTTGAAAGTCGTTGAAGGAGAGAGCTGGTGACAGAGTGGGGAGTCAATAGGCAAGCGAGTGGGGGTTAGGTGGGTGGATGAGTGAATGACTGAGGGGCTGAGGTGAGTGGCTATCCGAGTGGATGATGAGCTGTTTGACTGGGCAATGCATTCACCTCCCCGTATCCATCCATTCCAATGCCCCTATTGACTGGCTGGTACATTCACCTCCCTGTGTCCATTCATTCGTTCCAGTGCCCCTGTTGACTGGCTGGTGCATTCACCTCCCCGTATCCATTCATTCCAGTGCACCTATTGACTGGCTGGTACATTCAGCTTCCCGTATCCATTCATTCAGTGCCCCTATTGACTGACTGATACATTCACCTCCCTGTATCCATTCATTCCAGTGCCCCTGTTGACTGGCTGGTGCATTCACCTCCCCGTATCCATTCATTCCAGTGCACCTATTGACTGGCTGTTACATTTAACTCCCCGTATCCATTCACTCCAGTGCCCCTGTTGACTGGCTGGTGCATTCACCTCCCCGTATCCATTCATTCCAGTGCACCTACAGGTTATTCCTGCGAGGCAACACCGTACAGCCCCCTCGCCTTTCTGCCCACCGGGACTACGATGTCGAGCGGCACTACGATGAACGTATATGGCACTACGACGTGCACTCTGCCCATGGTACAGCCCCCCATAGAGACATGGGTGTATGCGGTTCCCCTCAGCAGAGGGGGCGTTGGCAAAATGCCTACCGCAAGGTCTCAAGCCAGTCTTTCTTCTGAGTATTCTATGTTTTGACGCTTTGATTCGGTGTTGGCTGACTTCGAGCATATACTTCAAAGTCTCATGTGGGTGACTGCTTTCTATTTTGTCGCGAGCACGCGTGTGTTTGTATTTACGGCAAATTCGACAGAGAGAAAGAAGGCCTGTAAACGTGTTTGTCTTGCATATAATTATTATCTATTACTTCTGCGATTGGTAGCACACACACAAAAAAGTGCTTTTCGTCAACTGAAAGTGCACACGTGTTCATTTGAAACCTTATAGTTATTATGTGTTAATTTCAGTCTGTCGCTCCTCCCCACCCCTTTATTCTCTCTCTCTCTCTCTCTCTCTCTCTCTCTCTCTCTCTCTCTCTCTCTCTCCTCTCCTCCCTCCCTCCCTCCCCCTCTCTCTCTCCCCCCCCCCCTCTCTGGAGCACACCCACGAACACGCACGGACGTATTGCGGGAGGTGTTGGTGTTGGTGGTAAAGAGTATAGTGGGACGTCACATTTGGTTGTTGTTGTTGTCGGTGTGTGTGTGTGTGTGTGTGTGTGTGTGTGTGTGTGTGTGTGTGTGTGTGTGTGTGTGTGTGTGAGAGTGTGTGTGTGTGTGTGTGTGGTGTGTGTGTGTGTGTGTGGGTGAGTGTGTGTGAGTGAGTGAGTGAGTGAGTGAGTGTGAGTGTGAGAGTGTGTGTGTGTGTGTGTGTGTGTGTATGTGTATGTGTTTTGTTGCTGTTGTTGTTGTTTTGTAAGGGAGGGGGGTTGTACTTTTTTTCGCTTGCTCTATGCCATTGACTCTCCTTCCTCTTTCCTTCTTCTGTACTGGGAAGACTTTCTTACTCCCAAGGAATGCTAAGGGTGTGAGATCGCCATAGTAGCCGAGCTCGAAAGGGAGGCGCAAGAGCATATTGAACTTACCATTCGCTCATACTTCGGCATTGATTACCACAGGTGCACGCGCGCTATCGTACCATTGCAGTTATTAGCCAGCATGTGTTTGCTGAGAATTGAAAGTGCACACGTGTGCATAATTATGTTCTAAACATCAGTGTTTGTTAATGTCTACCTTTTTTTGTTGGTCCCTCTCCTCCCTTTATTCTCTTCCCCTTTAGCCCCCGGGCTTTTTCCTATTACACACACGCGCACATAAAATGCACGCACGCACGAACACGTACACAGTCACCCACCCACGTGCTCATGCACGCGCATGCACACACGCGCGCCACCTTCACACGCGCGCACTTGCGTGCACACGCAAGTGCGTTTTACATATATAAACACATCAATGCACCTTCTTCTTTTTTCGTTTTATTTCAACAATTAAAAAAAATTGGTTTGTTTCTGTATTTTAAATATATTTATCTCATCAACTAAATCAGAAAGAATGCCATACTTTACTAGCAGACTGTTTTCTATCGTTTTTCACAGACTCTTCGCTTTTAACAGTTTTATTATCTTCGTGGTCGAGTACCTCTGACCCACGGTCGTCATTCTCCTCGTCATCGACGTCGTCATTTCTATACCGGACCATGTCCAGTCTATCCAAGATTCCAACATCCACCATCTGAGGTCTCTGTAACTGTGAGCCGGAGCTCACGTCAGCAGCGTTTTCGCTGACGTCAGAACTATCCTCTCTGTCTTCAGTCGGCGTGTCGTCATCGTCCTCTTTACGTAACGTTATTGAGACGCGCGCCGTCTGACGTCGGTTGAAGGCGTTGAGGGCGTGAAGCAAGGCGCGCTTCTTCCTCGTAGCGTCGTCGGCACTGCCTTCACCACTGCTGACGTTTCCCATGCGATTGCTCGTCTGTCGCCGAACGCGTTGTGTGACTGAAGTTTCCCATGCGTTCTCGACTGATGATGATGATGATGATGATGATGAAGTGATGCTTAATGTCCTCAGATGTCAGTTGACATATTAGGGACAAGTTGTGACCAATGCCGAAGCACGGTTCAGTGAATCTTTACGTTCACGGAAACCAGAAGGCTCGTTAGGACGGACAGCTCAGGACGGCCACCTCGACTCTCACACAGCTCCTGAACTATGAACGTTCTCGACTCTCGATGCGTGCAACACGGTGTATCGCCGTGTTTTGTTTTTTGCGATGCGCTCGCTTGTGGTTCGGAATCCGCTACGCCACAGCTTCGGTTGACGCGGTCATGGAGGCAGTGTATCTGATGACAAACAAGGAAGGTTAGTTAAAACGGGCATTTACTGAAAAGGAAACTAACGAACAAAAACGAAAGGAAGCAACAAGGAGAAATAGGTGCGGAGAAAAAGAGAAAGAACAAAACAAATATAACTCCGATTCGAATCCTGTTCGCAGCGCCAGACTTTGTAGGGGAGCGGGGTGGGGAGTGAGGGAAGCAGGTTGGAAGCAAGAATGAAGAGTCACAAGTCAGAGGTTGCTATAACGTAACTTTTATTTACACCAACTAGGAAACAGTGTAGGCTCTCCCCTGAGATGAACACATAAACACAGGCCGCAACAGCAAACAAACAACCTGTCTCTAGGGGAAAAGGGACGCTGCAGATGATGAAGTGATGCTTAATGTCCTCCGATGTCGGACAAGCTGTGACCAGTGCCGAAGCATGGTTCAGTATAGCTTTACGTCCACGGAAACCAGAAGGCTCGTTAGGACGGACAGCCCAGGACGGCCACCCCGACTCTCACACAGCTCCTGAACTATGGGACGCTGCAGATGATGATGAAGTGATGCTTTATGTCCTCAGATGTCAGTTGACATATTAGGGACAAGTTGTGACCAGTGCCGAAGAACGGTGCAATAAATCTTTACGTCCACGGAAACCAGAAGGCTCGTTAGGACGGACAGCCCAGGACGTCCACCTCGACTCTCACACAGCTCCTGAACTATGGGACGCTTCAGGCCCAGCGCACAAGTTTTGACACTTTAGATAATTGGGGCCATAAAACTCCCACCCAATCAAAAAAAGAGAAAGGACAACAGGAAAGAAAAGGTTAAAGGGTCATGGCCCTGGACACACACAATGCATTCGGTACATCCCCCCCCCCCCCCAACTCAATCATAACCAGCGTCCTCGCTGGTTAATCACATAGCAATAAACAAAACTAAAGGGTGTAATGCTTCCAACCTGCTTCCCTCACTCCCCACCCCGCTCCCCTACACATACATAATAATAATAAATATTTCTTATAAAGCGCTATTCTCTAACCAGAGCTAAACTCACTGTGTTGCAGAAACATCTTATGACGAAAACCACATTAACATACAGTTCAACAAACAGAACCTTAAACACACATACATACATATATAATTAATCAATTTTTATTTTTTTATTCGAGGTCGGAGTGTAGAAGAAAGAAAAAAAAGGAGGAGGGAAGGAAAAAAGAGAAGAAAGAAAGAAAAAAGCAGAAGAAGAACAAAAGAAAGAAGAAGAAGAAGAAAAGAAGCATGTAATTAATTGTTGAGTCGTTATATTTAGATCAGGAATACATCATTATTTTGTCAATAAAACCACAAGTTTTAACCAAAGTAGATCAAAAGCGCAGCCTACCTTCGTTCTCGTTCAATATTCACCGAGCAACAGAGAGCGGCGAAGTCGTGAAACCAAACACACAGTCCACGGCATTCTGGCCTTCGAAACACAACATACTGGCCTTCGAAATATGTATTTAGTCCACAGGTACACATCTCGCTGTACGTAGCCTTGACCATGCATCTCTTTGGACCTGTGCATAATGGCCAGGTGACAAGTTTGGAGAAGCCCACCGTTGGCTGTGTCGTAATGGCCGGGTGGTTGTTCTAGTGTTTGCCTCAGTGGGTGAGTAGCATACCTACCCCCAGACCCTTTTCTTGGACTTTGTGTGCCCGGCTTCTCGGCGAAGGCGTACAAGTGTGTGTGTGTGTGTGTGTGTGTGTGTGTGTGTGTGTGTGTGTGTGTGTGTGTGTGTGTGTGGGGTCTGGTCTGGTCTTTACAACTGCCTTAATTACCGCGCACGCACACTTATTATTGGGACTGGCCCTTGGAGACCAGAAAGGTCTGGGCGCTGGTTGATCAAGGTGGAATAAGCCCCTGGAGCGTTCGCGGGGTACTGGGTTCAAGTCCTAGTGGTAATTATATAATGGCGCTCGGAATGCTTTAAATGCTGAAACTTCATTTTCACACTTTTGTTTCATTATTTAGGAAACGGACGAAAACAAAACGGCGCACCATTTTCGATCCTACTCATCCTAGTGCATGTGGTGAGTGATTGATTGATTGATGATCACTTACATAACGCTATTCTCCGCTCTCTTGAGCAGACTCACTGCACTCGCATGTGGTTCTACGATGAAGTGATGCTTCATGTCCTCAGATGTCAGTTGACATATTAGGGACAAGTTGTGACCAATGCCGAAGCACGGTGCAATAATTCTTTACGTCCACGGAAACCAGAAGGCTTGTTAGGACGGACAGCCCAGGACGTCCACCTCGACTCTCACACAGCTCCTGAACTATGATGTGGTTCTACATGAGTGACAAGCTTTTTATAGCGCGTTTTTTTGAATATCCACCGAAGTGTACTTACAGCGCTGGCATGGCTGGTGCCACATAAAACTGCAGCCATCTCGGCGCAAGTTCTGTGTACACCATACAACCATGCACCATGTCACTTCATGCAAAGCCACATACGTAAGGTGTATGCGTGTTTAGCTGTAACCTGCCACCTGCACCTTTGGCAGAATAACCGGGATCTTTTACGTGCTACTGCGGTAACACGGGGTGGAACGGATACCGAAATTAGAGTCAGCACAGAAAGTCGACCCTGGAGAAGAAAATTCTCCCGCCGCTCCTGCAGGGATTTGAACCCGCGACCTTTCAGTCACGAGTCCGGCGCTCTAACCACTGAGCTATCCCCGCCCCAGGTAGCCTACTTCCATGGAAAATACATATTAAGTAAATAACTTGGTGTTTTATGCCAAGTCAACCATTACGGTTATATCAGGGCGAGGAAAATATATTAAACAAATCCCACAAACATGTACGGGAGCCCAGGGAATATAATAATTATGCACGCTACGGTGACAGTAAAACGTTTCATGCCAATAGTCAATGATATTTTGTTAAAGAATTTTAACATCTTTGTCACCCTACGGCCCGAGCGATCGCCCCGATATAACCGCATTGGTTGACTGGGCGTAAAACACACATGGTTCAGGAGCTGTGTGAGAGTCGAGGTGGACGTCCTGGACCGTCCGTCCTAACGAACCTTCTGGTTTCCGTGGACGTAAAGATTTATTGCACCGTGCTTCGGCATTGGTCACAACTTGTCCCTAATATGTCAACTGACATCTGAGGACATAAAGCATCACTTCATCATCATCATGGGCGTAAAACACTAAGTTACTTACTTACGAACCGAACGACACATAGCCCAAAATACCGCCTTGCAATAGCATGCAAGCCCGTTACGCTGACAATGGCCGAGTGGTCAATCACCGAATAAGCGGATTTGACGCCCGAACGAAAGAACAAGCAAATGACGGAATGTGGCTGTCATTTCTGCGGTCTTGTGACTCGGTTTTCGCCGGTCGGCATAAACCCCACCAGCCCAGCCCGTATTAAAATACCCTGCATGCAACCGGCCCCAAGCC